>CAUYQV010043706.1:0-175777 GCA_963574575.1 Galagoides demidoff | reverse complement strand
GCTTATAGCAACCTCCAACTCCTGGGCTCAAGAGAGTCTCCTGCCTCCGCCTCCCAAGTAGTTGGGACCACAGGCGCCCGCCACAACGCCCAGCCATTTTTTGGTTGCAGCCATCATTGTTGTTTGGCGGGCCCGGGCTGGGGATTCAAACCCGCTACATTAGGTGTACATGGCTGGTGCCTAAGCTGATTGAGCCACAGGCGCCGAGCTAAGAATGGGAACTTTTGAAAACCAAGGGCAAGGAACTTTCTTGAGTGAAAAAAATCTTCCATATTGACAGGAATTTGGATTCAATGCATCAATGCATTTGTTGAAAGTAAGTGGAAGGTAGATATAACAGTTGTATATTACACTGTATATAACATTTCCTTAAAACACAGAACTGTAAACAAATATTGAACTCTAGTTAATGATACACATACTAAAGTGTGTAGAAATGAAATGTCCTCATGTCTGGACCTTACTTGGAAATGCATCAAAAGATGGATTGATAGATATAGATGAAGAGAATATGATAAAGCAAATATAACAACATAATGACAAAAAATGTGATAATCTTGGCTATGTAATTTTTTCAACTGTTCTATATATTTGACAATTTTCATAATAAAATGTTGAGGGGGAAAAATACAACAGAAGGGCTTTAAACCCCAAATTCCTACCCTGCAACAAGAATCAACTCTAAACTTCTAAAGGCAAAGACTGATTATCCTCAGTGGGACATTAGAAATAATGAATTAGGAAGTTATTTCCCAGCCAGATTTCATCATATCAATCAAGTAATTACTGACTGTTTTGTATATCCTCTGCAACACCGACAGAATATACAGGCAGTCCCCAGGTTACAAACAAGATACGTTCTGTAGGTTTGTTCTTTTATTACATTTATATGTAAGTTCCAACAGGTACATTTACCTTTTATCTGTAATAGCCCCTGTTTGTAAGTGTGAGTTGTATGTAAGTCACATGTTTTTAACTCAGGGACTGCTTGTATAGAAATACCATAATAATATTAATAAAAAGAAATACTATAATAGACTCTTCTCCCAGGAACCTGAAAGAAGAATAGAAGCAAGACTCAGTCTATTGACAACTAAAGAAAATGCAAAACCATCAAAGTTTATATAGTGGAGATAACATAAATGGTACTTATAATCAGGGAATAAATATACAACTATATTAGTTTTCATTAGGTTTAAAGGCTTATATAGATCTTGAACTTCAAGAACAGATAGCTTTAGATAGGTAGAACATATTATCTAAAGAGGGAGAAATATATGCCACTTACAGATAATATTAAAAGAAATTTAACCTAAGGGGAGCTTGTTTTAGCAGGAAAAATAAGATAACACTACAAGGCATGACAAAGGACTTTTAAATCAAGGGAGTTTCTATTTCCTATAATAAAGTACACAGATTAACATAAGGTTTTGTCAGAGGTTTTATGAAGATAAAGCATCAGTGGGAGCCATCAACTGATGAAAAGTTAAACAAGATGCGCTATAATGATGCAACAGAATAAAAAGGAATGAAGTGCTGATACATGCTACAAATGAATGAACCTTAAAAACATTATGCACAGTGAAAGAAGCCATATGTGATTCCATTTATACAAGCTGTCCGGATAGCCAAGTCCATAGAGATAGAAAGTAGATCAGTGGTTGCCAGGGGCTGAGAGAAGAGAGGAATGGGGAATAACTGTTAATGGATACGAAGTTTCTTTTGCAGTGATGCAAATGTTCTGAAATTAGAGAGTGGTAATATTTGTACAACTCTCTGAATATATTAAAAAAAACACTAACCTGGGGTGGCACCTGTGGTTCAGTGAGTAGGGCGCCAGACCCATATACCAAGGGTGGCAAGTTCAAAACCGGCCCGGCCAAATCACAACAAAAAAAACAGCTGGGCATTGTGGCAGGCGCCTGTAGTCCCAGCTACTTGGGAGGCTAAGGCAAGAGAATCGCCTCAGTCCAGGAGTTGGAAGTTGCTGTGAGCTGTGTGATGCTGCCATGGCACTCTACCATAAAGTGAGACTCTGTCTCTAAAAAAAAAAATCCAAAAAAGCCACTAACCTGTATACTTCAAAGGGATGAATCTTATGGTATGTGAATTATATCTCAATAATGCTGTAATTGGGGTAGTGCCTGTGGCTCAAGGAGTAGGGCGCCAGTCCCATATACCAAGGGTGGCAGGTTCAAGCGCAGTCCTGGCCAAAACTGCAGAAAAATAAAAAAAATACCATTAAAAAAAATGCTGTAATTAAAAAAAAATCTAATATGGACTATACAGAAACAACAAAGTGAAGAAATCCCAACTGATAATTATAGTGATCTAAATGCAGGGCCTGGTTAGGGTGTTACCAGTAGAAGGTAAAAGGCAAGAAAAATATAAGCTACTTCTCAAAAGAAAAAAATAACCTGTGTTGAAAGAAAAAATAATAAACTGATTGTGGTATTTGGCCTGAGGGATCAGAAATCCAGTGGATTCTAACAGACGAAGGTAGAAATGGAAAATGGGCAATGTGCTGGGGGTGGTGGTGAAAGATGATGAATTTAGTTTTACACAGTCTGTATAAACTGTGTGAAATTTCAAGTGGAGGTCCTGTGAGATGAAAAGAAAAGTGACCAGGGTACTTCTTTCTGAGATTTCTGGGTCTACTGCATAGAATAAGGAGCTACAACAACCAAAAGGGCAGGCACCCCTTTAGGGAGGTAATAGAGAAAATCTAGGCGCCTGGAGGCCAGATTCCTTAAGGCAGTTTCACTTGGGGTGTTGGTCTGTGTAGAAATACTACACAATGTTGGTGGGGGGAGGAAGCAAGAAAAGCCAAAGAGCACTTAGCAAGCCAGGAGACTAGGAGAGATAATACAGGAACCATGGAGGGGGCATGAGTCAACTGGCATAAATGTGGGATGGAAGGAAGATGTTGCTCCCAGGTGGGTGTTGTTCTAGGCGAGTGGTCAGGGAAAGTCATATGAAGACAGGTTATAAAGGGAGGGAGAATCAAACTGTGGGCATTTCCTGTAAGTCTAGAGCATGTGACAGTGAACGCAGCAAGACAAAACAAGGAAGAGACATAGAGTTCAATTCACATCTGAAGGAGGAGAAACGGGATCTCTAATTAATGAAGGGAGTTGGACGCCAGCAGAGGAGAAAAGAATCCAACAGGTAGGGTTATACTGGATAGGAGAGATGGTATTTCCAGGGTAGAGCAAAGTTACTTTTAGAAAGAAAAAAAGGGTCCCTTTGCCTCTAAAACCTATTAACAGAGGAAAACCCTTTTGAATAAGAGAGACATAAAGAGGTGTAACTGAGGAGATGGCTTCAGCTTCCTATGCAGGTCCCAGGGCTCCCAAGCCAGCTTCTGGAGGGAGCTTTCCTCTTTCTAAGTTGTGGCAATAACTGCATTCACTCCTATATGCCTAAGTCTCACTCATTTACCTGGACAGAAAGGCCTTTGGATTTCTCCCTCTGATATCCATGGCTCTTCTCCTTGCTCCAATTTGAAGATCACCTCTGGCTTGGAAACTTGATATCCTGCTCATGGGTAAATACACAAGATTTGGTTGTTTGTGCAAGTGGACAAAGAACCCTCCTAAGGACAAGTCAGTACTAGTCCTTGATCCTCAGGAACTCTGAAGGAAAAAAAAGGTGCAACTTAAGGAGTCATGCAATCAAATTGCCTATCTCCAGTTCTGTAAAATAAAGACCTTTAACATTAAGAGCAGGCTCAAAACCCTTAAAGCTGGGTCCCAAGGAGATTAATAAGCTCTGACCCCTGAACACCCTGCTCGGTTACCTAAGCTATAAGCATTGCAAGACCCACCAACAGGCAAGACACTCAGAAAAGTGGACCTTACCAACAGAAACCAGGTGGCTGTAGTTCTCCAGCATCACATCCCTGTATAAGCTCCTCTGAGCAGTGTCGATGTGGTGCCATTCTTCCTGGGTGAAGTCCACAGACACATCTTTGAATGTCACTGATTCCTGTAGGATCACATTCCTGTTCAACTGGGGATCAACCCTATAAACATTCCCATGGTGATAAGCCATGATCACACATTTGTTAGCCCAAGGGGGTACTATTGAGTTATAGACACTATTGAGTTGTGCATATAATTTTTCTTTTTTTTTTTTTTTGAGACAGAGTCTTACTTTGTCACCCTTGGTAGAGTGCCATGGCATCACAGTTCACAGCAACCTCAAACTCTTGAGCTCAAGTGATCCTCTTGCCTCAGTTTTTCATTCTTAGTAGAGACAGGGTCTCGCTCTTGCTCAGGGTAGTCTCAAACTCCTAAGCTCAAGTGATCCACACACCTCAGCCTCCCAGAGTGCTAGGATTACAGGTGTGAGCCACTGCACCTGGCCATATTTACATAATTTTTTAATGGATATAATATGTTAGGCAGGAAAGTTATGAGGGGTAGTCTGTTCTGCAAAGCTATATTCCCACTTAGTTATCTTCTGGGATTCCTTCAAAACCAAGTCATTTTATACAATCACCAATTCCTTTGGGTTTGTTCATTTCCTTTATTACAAAATCCAAATACATTGGGCAGTAAAAAGTGATGGCCCTCTCTACCACCATAACCAACCTCATTTTATTCCCTAGAAATAATCTCTTAACCGTTTGCTATATACATTTAGGGCCCCTTGTCTATGTTTTTTTCTTTTTTTTGAGATGGAGCCTCAAGCTATCACCCTGGGTAGAGTGCCATGGCATCACAGCTCATAGCAACCTCCAACTCCTGGGCTCAAGCGAGTCTTCTGCCTCTGTCTCCCAAGTAGCTGGGACCACAGGCACCCGCCAGAACGCCTGGCCATTTTTTGGTTGGGGCCATCATTGTCATTTGGTGGGCCCGGGCTGGGGATTCGAACTCGCCACCTTAGGTGGACGCGGCTGGCACCTTAGCCAATTGAACCACAGGCGCCGAGCCCCCTTGTCTATGTTTGACACATACACACAAAGCAAACACACCTCCAAGAGAGAATCCTATTTTAGGAAATACCATACGTATTATTCTACAACTTACTTTTTACATTTACTTATATATCTTAGAGATTTTTCTATAATTATATATACATATATATAATTTCATCTTATTGCTTTTAACTATTTCATGGTAATCCATAGTAAAGTTGTATCATAAGGTACCTACCTACTGCGTAAAATTAACAGAACCCCACTGTATTGAGAATAAAACTCAAATTCCCCCATTGCTCACCAGGCTATAGCATGCTTATCTTGGTGTTTCTGACTACATCAAGCCTGTTCCCACCCTGGCTCTTTTTCTTGTTATCCTCTAACCCAGGCATCCTCAAATTATGGCCCATGGGCCACATGCAGCCTGCCTAGCACATTCATCTGGCCTGCCAGGTGTTTTTATCACGGCTGCCTGTCCTGCTTAGCAGCTGACTTGTCCTGGGGCCTGCAGTCTGGCCCTTCAATGTCCCTCTGAGGGACAGTGAACTGGCCCTCAGTTTAAAAAGTTTGAGGACCCCTGCCTAACCTCCTAGATGTCTTCATGGCTGACAACTAGATAGTAGTTACTTTGCTGTCATCTCAAGCATGACCTTCTTGAAAATGTTATCTTAGCACCTCCCTCTAATTTGCTCTCCATCACATTACCTTGTTTAATTTTCCTCCTAGCCCAGGTACCTTTTACTGCCCAAATTCTTGGCATGTGAACTCAAGAACAAAACAGATTAAGATAGGAAGGCCACTTGTAATTCCTTTCTTTTTTTTTGGAGACAGAGCCTCAAGCGGTCACCCTGGGTAGAATGCCATGACATCACAGATCACAGCAACCTCCAACTCCTGGGCTTAAGCGATTCTCTTGCCTCGGCCTCCCAAGTAGCTGGGACTACAAGCACTCACCGCAACACCTGGCTATTTTTTGGTTGTAGTTGTCATTGTTGTTTGGCAGGCCCAGCTGAATTTGAACCCACCAGCTCTGGTGTATGTGGCTGGTGCCTTAGTCACTTGAGCTATGGGCACCGAGCCAAGGCTACTTATACTTCTAACAATTTTCTGAGATTAGCTTGTTAGTTTACTGTTTGTCTCCCTACTGTAAACTCCATGAGAATGGGGACTTTACCTATCTTGATCATGGTTATATGCCCAGCACCTAGAACACTGCCTGGCACATAGTAGATGCTTAAAATAAATACTTGGTGAATGAATAAATGGACCAGTCCCTATTAATAGATACTTAGATTATTTCCAGCATTTTGCTATTATAAACATTACTGCAATAAATATTCTTTGTATGAATGGGCTAGGATTTCTCTAGGCTAGCTAGCTAGTTAGAATTGGAATGGCTAGGTCAAAGGTCTTTTCCTGCTTCTTGCCCTATTCTAATCACTTCTTCCTCCACCAGTCCATGGAAGGCTGAGGTGCCCCACTGCCTCCCAACTTTCAGTTCTGAGCTGGTGGGCTGATTGATTTGGCCTTGTAAGTCATGAGACACCTATGGACATGCCCTCCTTGAAATATCTCCTTTGGTCTTGGCTAGACTTCTATCCCAGAAAGCATATAATTAAGTATGGTGACAAAAATTAGTGCAAAAAGACATTGAAAACAGAGGTGAGGCTCGGTGCCTGTAACTCAGCGGCTAGGGCGCCAGCCACATACACCAGAGCTGGTGGGTTTGAACCCAGTCCAGGGCTGCCAAACAATGACTACAACCAAAAAAAATCACTGGGTGTTGTGGCAGGTACCTGTAGTCCTGGCTCCTTGGGAGGCTAAAGCAAGAGAATTGCTTAAGCCCAAGAGTTTGAGGTTGCTGTGAGCTGTGACTCCAGGGCACTCTACCCAGGGCAACATAGTGAGACTATTTCAAAAAAAGAAAAAAAAAAAAGAAAGAAAACAAAGGTGAATTAATGGGAACAGTTTCACAAAGGTTTATTTCATGCCCTTTTTCTCCTGCTAGCTTAGGGACAGCTGAACTGGACTCATCAACTTCCTCAAGAGTATCATTCTCTGCCCTGCCGCCCACAGTCATTCCTTTAGCTAACTCCACTGCATACTTAAGCTGCTGGATCTTCAGGGAAGTTTTCTGATTCCCCATCAAGGGTGAATCTCCGTCATGTGTATTAAACCTCTCCCCACACCCACCATTATTCAAATAAAACTAATAATCTATTTAATATTTGTTTTCCTAGTTAAACAGTAAGCATTATGAAGGCAGGGATGACATTTTTTCACTCTAAAATACCCATTGCCCAGCCAATGCCTGACCCACACCAAACATCTGTTTCCTGACTGAGTTAAGCCTTAAAGAGATAGGTGAGATTTGAATTTTAGAGAAGACAGGAGTGGCCCCTTCTCCTAGGGAGTGAGGTACATGATCACATCCATCACTGGCTTCCCTGTACCATATTCCCACTCAACACTGCGGCTGTGTTCCTGCAGGTGCCGAGCAGGATTGAAAGAAGCCATTCTTCTGACCAAGGGCAGGGATCCGACTAACCAGATCAGATGACTGCCTTTACTATGTACACTGTGTCAGATTAAAGATGAAAAAGAAAAACACGGCAGTCCTTGAATAAATTTCAGTTTATTTTAAAAAGTGTTATTTATTAGCACACAACATGAAATAACACACAGTAAGGTGAGGTGGCTGTGGGTACTCAGAGCAGGAAAGACTGGGAGAGGAAGGAAGACTTCAAGGCAGGCTATGCACTTGCTCTAAAAGGGTAAGTACCACTTGAAAAGGAGAAAAAAAAAAAAACAAACAAACGTGAGAATCCAATCCAGGGTTTGAGAAGCTTCAGGAAGGAGGCTGGTCTTGGGCAAGGTATGACCAGCAAGGCAAAGGGGTTGGACCAGGCATTTGAAGTTAGAGGGTGAGAAGTAAAACCTTCTCGCTGTTGCCCGTTCTGCCTTCTAAACGTACCAGCTCTTTGATTTAGGAATAGTCACTGACCAACTTGAATTCCTTTGCTTGACTGGGTCCCCATATTTCACACATGGTCCCCCTAGTCTTATTCTGCTTTCCCTAAAAGTTGCTCTAACGGTAACAATATGCTAACTAGCAAACACATGTCCTGCAAGTGACTCATCATTTCTTGCCTTCAGGAGACCATTTCACTAGCCTCTGTTCTTTTGACTCTTAAATCCCAGCCACTCTTTTTCTGGGCCCTATCAGAATCACTTCTTTAAAACACAAATTTGACTACTCTTACAAATCCTCCATTTCTTTCCACTTCTCCCTATCCCTATCACCCTCATTTCTTACCTTGAATATTGCTACAACCTCCTAGCTTGTCTTTCCTGTTCCATTCTTGCCCTCTCCCAAGTCCATTTTCCATATGAAAACCAGAGTGAACTTGTTAAAACCTGCCAGATTAAATCACTCCATTTCACAGCCTCTAATCGCACCCCAATCCACTCCAAGTGAACCCAAAGTCTTTACAGTGACCTACACAGCCCTTAATAATGCAGTGCCCCCTAGCTCCTTGGGTTTATCTCAAGCCTCCTGCCCTGTCCCCGGCTCTTCCTTGCACTCACCCTGCCTTCCTCCTGATTCCTGGAAGACACTAAGTGTGCAGCTGCCTTTGTTCTAGCTGATGTCTTGTCTTAGAAGCTTCTTCCTGCACATATGCCCACAGCCCCCCACTGCTGAAGCTGCTGCTTCAGCTCTTAGTTCAAATGTCACCTCATCATAGCAACCTCTCCCCACCACCCTATATAAAAGAGTGCCCCCTGTCCTGCACTGTCACTATTTTTTTTCCCCTTACTACCTGACATAAAACAGTTTTATTTGTTTATAGTCTGTATCCCACAGCAGAATATAAACTCCAGGTGAGCAGAAATACTATTTATTTTCCTTACTTTTGAATCTCCATTGCCTAGAACAGACCTATAATGGGTGCCCATTAATATGTCTTCAGATTAAAAATTAGATTCCTTAGTGTGAGCTTCATAGCCCTTCATGACCTAGTCCCCCTGACCCTTCACAATGTCACCTGTGGCTTCTCTTCCCCTCATACACCAAAATCTGCCTGTGTAGAAGTTTTAGCTCTTTGCAACCAAAGTGTTCTCTCTTGCCTCTATGCTTGGTGCTTCAAATGCTCAGGCTCTCCCCTTCTGCCTGGCTCAGGTTCACTCTTCATCAAAACTCAATCAAGCGCTCTCTTCTGGGACTTTATTCTTACCCCCAGGTTCACATCCCAGGAGCTCCCCTCCCTGGGCCTTCCTCCAGCACAGCTCATAAAACTCTATGACATTTTGCTGCCTGTTATCTCTTGTTCACTCCTACCAAACTATGCTCCAAGAGGGTCAGGCTTGGCTCAGGCACCTTCAAGTCTTTAGAACCAGTGTGGTACATAAAAGACAAAAGTGTGCAAGATTACATAGGCAAGAGGCACTCTCAGTTCTGTGGTATGAGTTAGCCACTCTGAGTCACATCACATGAGGGTATTCCCCACCTTGGACTATAATAACTGATCCTGTAACATCATTTAGCCAGCTGCTTAGTCTTCTTCTAGATTTTATTTATTTATTTATTTATTTATTTATTTATTTATTTAGCAGTTTTTGGCCGGGGCTGGGTTTGAACCCACCACCTCTGGCATATGGGGCCAGCGCCCTACCCTTTTGAGCCACAGGCACCACCCCATCTTCTTCTAGATTAAACAGGATCTCATCATCGACCTCTTTTAGAAACAAGCAAAATTATCAAGAAGAATTGGATGTTCCCTTTCCTCAGGCTGACATAAAAAGGACCTCAGCCAAATGATGGGAGCTGAAACAAGGAACCAGGAATGACATGGGCTAAGTTGCAAAAACTCAATTCCATGAGCCTCTGAAAATCTCCACCACTAGAGTAAATAATGTCCTTCAGCCAATCTTACATCTTCTGGAAGCCCAATTACTCATCAATAACATGGGTTCTCTGAACTGGAGAAGAGTTTTTTATAGCAGACCAGGTGGAAGGGAACTTCAAGAAAGGGGAACATGTGCAAATACAAAGGGACGCTCTGCCTCCAACTCTCAACATATGCCAATTCCACAGGAGAAATTGTCTGAAATTTTAACTCAGGAAACTTTGTAACTTTGAGACAGCAAAGCGGAAAACCAGAGAGAATGGCAGCTGGTAAGTAAAAAAAAAAAAAAATCTAATTTATAAAAACTGTTCCCTCTAAAACCCAAATTAGTTTGCCTAATTAAGAAAATGGAATTTACTGGGATATACAGTATGTATTTTCACTTAAGTACTCAGTGTCCTCTGAGACCAGACTAACAATAGTTTGCCAGGCTGAGAGCTGACAGTGTCCCTAACAACTCAGTACACAGAGAGGCAGCGTTATTACTGTCAACCTTTGCACACATACACAGCCATCCTAACTCCAATGGCATCCCAAGCTGGAAACCTGGACCTCTCCTGTAGCTCTTCATTTTCCCTTTATGCCTTGCAGTCACCAAAAGCCTCAGAAATGTCTGATGAATTGAGGCCAGCCTCTTCATCCTTCAAATCAACTCAAATCCTCCCTTGCCTTTGATGGCATTAAGCCGGGTAATGGCCATCTAAATCATGCAGATAATATGGCAGCCATGAGCCACTTGTGGCTATTCACTTGTGTTTTTTATTTTGCAGTTTTTGGCCAGGGCTGAGTTTGAACTCGCCACCTCCAGCATATGGTGCCAGCACCCTACTCCTTTGAGCCACAGGCACTGCCCTCACTTGTGTTTTTTAATTAGGAGTTTAGATGTTCCTCAATTATAAATTGGTTTTAAATATTGCGGGGGGGGGGAAGACAAATTTGCAATGGGGCTAGTTCAAATTGGCATGAGTGGTAAGTTTAAAATACACACCAGGTTTAAAATAGTACCAAAAAAAGAATGTAAAATATCTCATTAGTAATAAAAATCTTGATTATATGTAGAAATGATACTATTTGGGTTAAGTAGCATGTACCCTTAAAATTAATTTCACCTGTTCCTTTTATATTGTGGCTACTAGAAACTTTAAACATATTTGTAACTTGTGTTTCTTTTACACAGCAGCTACCAGAAAATGTAAACATATTTGTAACTTGTGTTTCTTTTAGACAGTGGCTACTAGAAAATTTAAACATATCTGTAACTTGTGTTTCTTTTGGACAGAATTGTTCTGGGTGGACTCTGCCCTGATAATATCATTCTCTTTTGTGTCTCCTAGTTTTTATATAACCCATTCTGACCATAATGTGCTTTCTTCTCTCAGCTCTCTCTAGAGAGAATTTCTTATTCTCTCTCTAGAACCAGTTCAGTGGCCCTTTCCCTTCTGAAGCTTTTCCAGATCCTCCTTATCCCCCTTTGCCATATGGTCAGTATCTCCCTCTCAGAACTGTAGCCATCTATTCATGTTTTTCTTCCTCAAGAATTTCTCAAGGGGCAGCGCCTGTGGCGCAGGAGTAGGGTGCCGGCCCCATATGCTGGAGGTGGCAGGTTCAAACCCAGCCCCGGCCAAAAAACTGCAAAAAAAAAAAGAATTTCTCAAATTCCTTTTCATTTCAGTAACTCCAACACCAAGCATGTTGAGATTATTCAGAATTACCTGGAAGACAGACTTTTCTAAATTGCCTGTGCACACAGGCCTCTGCCAACCCATCTTATAAAAGCTCCTGAAGTGATTCATTATAAAAGAGCAACAGCTAAGATTTACTGGACTCTCATTGCCAGCTGGCTACAGAGCTGGGTCATTTATGTATACCCTGTCACTACATTCCTCACTTATCATCTCCCCGCAGGAAGCAAGTACCACTTCCCGCTCATTCTGAAGCATGACCCTGGTTAAGAACCCCTGCCTGGCACAGAGCAAGCATTCCAAAAACATCCTTTAAATGACTGAATAGATTCTGAGTAATTCTTTTTTTTTTTTTTTTTTGATTCTGAGTAATTCTTATGGAAGGAAACTGAGCAGTCATTTTGAGGCTAAAAAAATATATGAGTTAGTGAATTAAATTTTTTAATTAGAAAAAGCAGGAATAAAGCAAAAAAAACAATGGCATTAACAGCCAAATCTATTTAACAGAAAAATCGCTGATAAATCTAGTAAAAAGAAATTTTAAAAAATGAATTTAAGGATAAAGGGATAAACAAAATGGTAAAATATATAATAGTGTTTTAAGAAATGTGAAAAATCTTAAAGAAGAGGATAATTTTAAAATTCTAGGTCGCCAATGTTGACACGCAAAAAAGTAAAAATCTTGATAATTGAGGAGGAAATAGAGAAAATTATTCCCAGGTCATTCTCTCTGTTAAAATCCTGAGTTGAGTCTAAATATTTTATAGGTGAATTCTTTCCAAAGACAGAAAAAAAGCAATCTGCATGTTTGACAAATTAAGGGTAAGCATGACACTAAAACCTATTAAAGAGATCTCTTTTTAAAATGTTCAATTGGTTTTTTCGTCTGTTTGTTTGTTTTCGAGACAGAGTCTATGTCACCCTCAGTAGAGTGCTGTGGCATCATAGCTCACAGTAACCTCCAACTCCTGGGCTCAAGTGATTCTCCTGCCTCCGCCTCCCAAGTAGCTGGAACTACAGGTGCCTGCCACAATGCCCAGCTATTTTTTGGTTGCAGCTGTCATTGTTGTTTGGAGGGCCCAGGCTGGATTTGAACCTGCCAGCTCAGGTGTATGTGGCTAGCGCCTTAGCTGCTTGAGTCACAGGCACCAAACCTTGTTCAATTGTATTTTTAAAAAATTACCTACTGTAACCAAATAGGATTTTGTATTATTATTTATGGTAGTAAAATTTTGGAAACAACCAATGGATATTGGTTGAAATGGCTAAGTGAATTTTGGTACATTTATGCAAAGCAATATAATGCAGTCATTAAAATTGACTTTAAAAAAGAAAAATCCTAATAAAATGATACAAAATTTTTTTGTTTTGTTTTGTTTTGTTTTTGAGACGGAGCCTCAAGCTATCCCCTTGGGTAGAGTGCCATGGCATCACAGCTCATAGCAACCTCCAAATCCTGGGCTCAAGCAAGTCTCCTGCCTCCGTCTCCCAAGTAGCTGGGACCACAGGCGCCCGCCACAACGCCCGGCCATTTTTTGGTTGCAGCCATCATTGTTCTTTGGCGGGCCTGGGCTGGGGATTCGAACCTGCCACCCTAGGTGTCCGTGGCTGGCGCCTTAGCCGATTGAGCCACAGATGCCGAGCCAAAATGATACAAAATTTAAAATACACTATAATTAAAAATGTTTAAGGGAAAAAACATGCATAGGGAGGGAGAAAAGGAATTCATTAAAATGAATATAGAGATCCTAAGGGAGAGGGATCATATATCCACCCAGAATACATCAAGAACTCCTAAAACGCAACAATAAAAAAACCAATTCAAAAGAGGGTAAAAGACTTGCATAAAAATTTCCGTACAGTTAGCCAGGTATTGTGGCGGGCACCTGTAGTCCCGGCTACATGGGAGGCTGCGGCAAGAGAATCCCCTAAGCCCAGGAGTTGGAGGTTGCTGTGAGCTGTGATGCCACAGCACTCTACTGAGGGCAACAAAGTAAGAAACTATCTCTAAAAAAAAAGAAAAAAAAATTTCTGTAGAGAAACATACGAATGGCCAAAATGCACAAGAAAAGAAGCTCAACATTCCCAGTCATTTGAGAAATGCAAATTAAAATTGTAGTGAGATTCCGCCTCACACCCAGTAGGATGGCTACTATCAAAACCCAGAAAATAACAAGTGTTGGTAAGGATGTGGAGATATAGGAACCCTTTGTGCACTGTTAGTAGAGCTATAAAAGGGTATGGTATCTATGGGAAACAGTATGGTATTTCCTCAAAAAAAAATTAAAAATAGAATTACCATATGATCCAGTAATTTCACTTCTGAGTATACACCTAAAAGAAATGAAAGCAAGGTCTCACAGAGGTGCCTCATGTTCATGTTTAGCATCACAGCAGCATTATTCACAACAGCTAAAACCCAGAAACAACCCAGGTGTTCATCAATGATCACTGGGTAAGCAAAATGTGCTACATACATACAATGGACTTGAACTCAGCCTTAAAAAAGCTTTTATTACAAGGCATTTTATTTAGCCTTAAAAAGAAAGGAAATTCTGCCAAATGCTGCAACTTAGATGAACCTTGAAGATAAGTGAAATAAGCCAGTCTCAAAAAGAAAAATACTGTGTGATTCTACTTACATAAGATATATGAGTCAAAATCATAGAGACAGAAAGTAGAATGGTGGTTACCAGGGACTAGTGGGGAGGGGAGTTGGGAGAGTTACTGTTTGATGGATTATAGAGTTTCAATTTTACAAGATGAAAAGAGTTCTGAAGATGGATGCTGCTGGTGGCTGTACAACCTATGAATGTATTTATTACTATCAACTCTTAAAAGCAGTTAAGAGTCTAAGTTTTATGTTATATGTATTTTACTCTAATTTTTTCTTTTTTTGGCTGGGGTTGGGTTTGAACCCGCCACCTCCAGCATATGGGGTCAGTGCCCTACCCTTTTGAGCCACAGGCACCACCCTTTACTCCAATTTTTAAAAATTGAAAAAAGATTATATCATAGTTTTTAAAAGTCTGTAATACTATGTATATGCTCACATACTTCAGTAAGATACATTCTAATAAAATAAGACTAATATAAGATAAAAAGTCAGGAAAAGAATCACAGTTTTGAAACAGGTCTTAACGGAACAGATTTTGATACCCTAACATTGTCCTAAAGATAAATTTCTTAAGCTTGGTGCCTGTAGCACAGTGGTTATGGTGCCAGCCACATGCACTGAGGGTAGTGGGTTTGAACCTGGCTGGCCAAACTGCAACCAAAAAATAGCCGGGTGTTGTGGTGGGTGCCTGTAGTCCCAGCTACTCAGGAGGCTGAGGCAACAGAATCACCTAAGCCCAAGAGTTGGAGGTTGCTGTGATCTGTGACGCCATGGCACTCTACCCAGGGAAACAAAGTAAGACTCTGTCTCTAAAGAAAAAAAAACAGAGAGAGATAAGTTTCTTAAAGCTGTTCAGGCTTGGCGCCTGTGGCTCAATCGGCTAAAGTGGCAGGTTCGAATCCCCAGCCAAACAACAATGATGGCTGCAACCAAAAAATGGCCAGGCGTTGTGGTGGGCGCCTGTGGTCCCAGCTACTTGGGAGGCTGAGGCAGGAGACTCGCTTGCGCCCAGGAGTTGGAGGTTGCTATGAGCTGTGATGCCATGGCACTCTACCCAGGGGGATAGCTTGAGGCTCCGTCTCAAATAAATAAATAAATAAATAAATAAATAAATAAATAAATAAAAAAAACATACAGTGTGACAAACGTTGGCATGTGTGTACTCCAAGTATCATCCCCAGGTAGGTCTCCTCCTGGGCTTTTGTTATTCCTTCCTCCCACCTGTCCACTTGTCCCCAACCCCCAGGCAACCATCAGTCTACTTTCTGACACTGTATGTGAGTTTGCATCTCCTATAATGTTATATAAATTGAATTATTCAATATGCATCTTCCTTTGGTCAGGTTTATTTTACTCAGTATGATTTTGAGATTCACTCATGTGATAACATGTGCCAGGTTTTCTTTTTTTCATTGCTGAGTATTATTTCATTGAATAGATTTGTCCATGTACCTATTGATGGACATTTGGGTTGTTTCCAGTTTGGAGCTGTTATAAATAAAGCCATTATGAGCATCTGTGTACAAGTCTTTGTGTAGACATATGCTTGCATTTCTCTTAGGTAACTATCTGGGAGTGGAATGACTAAGCCATATGGTAGGTGTACACATAATGTTTTAAGAAAATGCCCAACTGCTCTCCAGCATGGCTGGACCATTTTACATTCCCAGCAGTAGTGCACGAAGGTTCCGGTCGTCCATATGTTTGTCTTCTCTTGATCTAGTCAGTCTTTTAAATTTTAACTATTCCAATAGATGCAGAGATCTTGAGGTCTTTAATTTGCATTTTCCTAAGACTTATGGTGTCAAACATCTATTCATATGCTTGTCATCCACTTATCTTTTTGACATATCTGTTCACATCATCTGTCAGTTTTTAAAGCTGTGGTATTTGTTTTCTTGGTTTCTAGTTTTGAGATTTCTTTATAAATTCTTGATAGTCTTCATCACGAGTCCTCTTTTCCTGCTTCTTTGTATGCCTTGTAATCTTTGCTCAGCTGCCAGACATTGTGATTTTACCATGTTGGGTGCTGGATATTTATTCTTACGATATTTTTTAGCTTTGTTTTGGGGTGCAGCTAAATGGCTTGGAAATAGTGTGATTCCAGAGCAGTGCTCATTCTAGCGTGAGTTATTCCCCAACATTGATGTTGCCGAGTGTTCTCCCTGTGCCCTATGAATTCAGGGTATCTTCAGTCTGGCTGAATGAAGGAGGCACTCTTCCCTGTAAGAGTGCTGAGCACTGCTCCCTCCAGTCTTTCTGGATGGTTCTTTCCCCAGTCCTCATCACTAAGTACTCTCTTGAGTACTAGACGAGGACTCTCTTTTTCCAGCTATCCAGGTCTCTATGCAACTTCTCTCCTCTCTGGATTTCTACCCTATCGTGCAGACATTAGTTGCCTTGGTCTCCCCAAGTCTTCATTCAGCTCTGTCTCTTAAACTCCAGAGTCCCCTGGGTTGTCTTTCAAGGTAGGGCAGTCGCAGGACTTACCTGTTTTTTTCTTTCCCCTCAGGATCTCTCTCTCTCATTGCCTCATGTTGAGTGTTTTGAAAACCATTGTTTATTTATTGCTCCTGTTTGTCTTTGTTGGTTCTATCAGGTGGGAGAACGAATCTAGTCCCTAATACTCCATCTGGACTAGAAGGGTAAATGTCCATTAATATTTTAGATGTAAATTTTCTCACTTGAGCTTAAGCTGCTGGGGCAGTGGGATCTGCGTCATGTCTTATTACTTAATCATCTGTACCCACACTCTTAAGCCCTCCATAAATATTTGTTGAATGAATGAACAAATGAGATAAACCAATTTGTTCTGGTGAGGAAATGAAAGGAAATATGATAGACCTCAGTAGTATGTTTTTATTTCAAGAAAGGGTATGATCCCTTCTACTTTGGGTTTATAAAGGTGGTGAGTATCTGTATTTCTGACCTGAATTCTAGTTTGTGTAACTGGAATTGTGGGTGACTGTGCCATTTAGCATGCATGTTAACTCCTGAGCACAGTAACAGCTTTGTCAAAATGTGTTCAAGATTTCGCTCAGGCTCCCCAGAGAGCTTCCAAATTCTTATGACCATTGAAAATGCATTTCTCCTCAGTAATATAAATACATTACCTGAAACCAGTTTGAAAAAGCATCACCCATAACTCCCCTCATTTCCTTTCACTAAAATTGAGTACATTGAGCAAATCCAGTCTTGTCTGAAAGCTCAGCGGCGATCCTGGCAGCAGCTGCAGGGGCTGTCCTGGCTGTGGTTCTTGCCATCACCCTTTCACTTCCAGAAACGTGGCCTCTGGTGTGGCTGCCTCTGATGGCCTCATCAAGGTGTTGAGTGATGGCAAGGTGCACAAGCCTTCAATGCCTGGGGAGGTGAATTCACACAGGAAGGCAGTGCTCTTCTGCCAGAGTGAGAACAAGAAGAACACCGGCCTGGAGGAGGACAAGGAGATCCTGGTAGACAATGCGGGCCTGAATGTTGGGGATCCCTATGCCATCTTTGTCAAGATGCTTCCAGATACGGGCTGCCACTATGCCCTCTATGATGTGCCCTATGAGACCAAGAAGAGGATGTCATGTTTATCTTCTGGGCCCCTGAATCTGCAACCCTTAAGAATAAAACAATCTATGCTAGCTCTAAGAAGGATCAAACATGAATTACAAGTAAACTGCTACGACTATCCAGCGGCTCTTGGAGGAGAATGACCAGCTGATCTGCTGTATTGTGGAGTATCAGAACATGGGCCAGGCAAACAAATGTGTCCAGTACCAACATGTGTTACATAGAAACCTCATTTATTTGGCTACCATTGCAGATGCTAGCCCTACCAGTTCTTCAAAAGCAATGGAATAATCTTCCAGTTGGCTGTTGTGAAGAATAATTGAATGTAACCCATCTCCTAAGAAATGGAGACCAGGTCTTTACCAGCTCAGCTGCTTAAATCAGGAATGAAACTTTTGGGGCTCTTTTAAAAATGTGAAGAAAGCTACCAACTTAACTATTTTCGATGTAAATATTTATTTTAATAATTAAGCAGATCCCTCAAGAATTTGGCCCCAGGTGTCCTCTTTCCTAAACTTGGAGCATATCTGGATAAACAGATATCACTGGCATCTTCAAGCCTACTTTTTTTTTTTTTGGACTTTTTGACTGGGGCCAGGTTTGAACCCGCCATCTCTGGTATATGGGGCTGGCGCTCTGCTCCTTTGAGCCACAGGTGCTGCCCTTTCAAGCCTACTTTTTAGTTTCAACCTGAAGAGGAAACTGAGTAGGTATTGGGCAGGAATTGGTGAGACTACTGAATGAGACCTTACTATATGGACATGTAACTGTGTATTCTCTCCTACCTGTTTGTAAATATGGTCCCCCAACTACTTTTTTTCAGGTTGTTTTGAAATAAAGCTTACTTTTACACACACACACACACACACACACACAAAAACTGCTACAAGGAGGTCAAGGACCGCTGTACTTTGGCAGAGAACCTGGGGCGGTGCTGTTGTCCCCCAGAGGGCAAGCCTTTTAACTCCCCTCTAACCCCTTGCTCAAGCATCTGGCAGCCCCAGACCTGTCTCCAGGGCTTGCAGGCTGCCCCCCTTCTGCCAGACCAGAGGATTGGGGGATCCCAGCGGGGGGGTGGGGGCAATCCCTTTATTCTAGTTGCCAAACAGCCCCCACGTCCCTGATCTCATCCCTCCACCCCTGATGGTTCTGGCTTCCCCTAGCTGCTTTTTTTTTTTTTTTTTTTAAGAGACAGAGTCTCACTTTATCACCACTGGTAGAGTGCTATGGCATCACAGCTCACAGCAACCTCCAACTCCTGGGCTCAAGCCAGTCTCCTGCCTCTGCCTCCCAAGTTGCTGGGACCACAGGCACCCTCCACAATACCTGGCTATTTTTTTTCAGTTGCAGCCATTGTTGTTTGGTGGGCCCAGGCTGGATTCGAACCCGCCACCTTAGGTGTATGTGGCTGCCGCCTTAGCCACTTGAGCCACAGGCGCTGAGCCCCAAGCTGCATTTGACTGTCTGATTCCTCTTGGGATAAAGCAGACCAAGTTCCCCCTAGGTACTCCAGTTGGGGGGAGGCTGTATTTTTTTTAACAACACCCCTATTTCTCACCCATTCTATCCTTTTGCGTGCTGTCAACTTCTAACCACAACAGTGACTCTGCTTGTACCTTTAGTTCTGTGTATAAATGAAGTATTGTGGAGATAGCCCCTCCCTTTTCCCCTGTTCTCAGTCACTCATAGAAGCAGGACCAGCAAGGGACCATCAATTAAAAAAAAACAAAACAAAAAATGGTTAAAGCCATGGAAGTTTTCTTCCTTTAATTTCTGTCCCTCTTTAGGAATCTTGACAGGATCTACTTCAGGGAGACTTGTCTTGGGTGGAAAAACCTATTACTCCCTTCCCCAAAGAATGAGCAAACACGATCCTTCCCAGATAGCCTCAAAGCCAAGGAGCTCATTAAACAACTCTCATGAGTATTAACGACAACGTGAGTGAGCTCCTTAATTTCAGACTCCCTGTCTGATGTCTGCAGCGTTTCTTTTACCCTTTTTTGTTCACAAAGGTTGGAGCTTTGTTATATCACATTTCTCTGTCTTTGTTTAAGGTAAGCATAAGAACACTATACTACACTGGGTCTGAAACCCAAAACATGTCCAAAGGTGCCGTCTGTCTTTTTTTTTTTTTTACTAGACAGCCCGCCAAACCACTTTAGTGATCTATAACCACATGAGTTTCCAAAAAACTCTGGGTGATGGGTGAACAAAAACAAGTTGAAGAGAAAACAGAGAGTAGACCTTGTGACTGCCTAGTCACGGCACAGTGGGGAAAACCAAGGCTTTTTCAGGTTGAGGAGATGTGGAGTTGAGTTTCAGAGCCAAGGCTCAGGTGTGGCCGGGTTGCAAGGTATGCCAGACATTGCACCTTACCCTTCGTCTTAGAAATGAGAATAGAACTGCTTTTATTGCTTATCTTACAGTACAATGAGACGGTATGTTCAAAACACTTGTAAACTGGGGAGTATTATTAAACCAAGGTAAGGGTTTGTTGTTATTGTCTGACATCTCAGGGCTGAACAGGGCCCTATTTAGCTCCCTAACAGGCCGCAGGGGGAGCCAGCCCTGTGAAAATGAGTCAGCCCCAGTAATCGCTTCAGAGGCAGGCAGGCTATTGGTTAGTCTACATAGTTCAGCAGATTAGATAAAAATACTAATTATACCCATGAATCACAACACTGCCTCACATTCTAGGTTTGTATTATTATTGACCTATTTTTCTATGTTCTGTCTATCCTCTCCCATTATCCTTGAAGAATAATGTGGGGCCTTACTGAGGGCATCATTGGTTTTAGGTGCTAGTATCTAAGCTGGTATCATCTTTCAGTAGCACAAGATTAATCTACAAATGAGACAGGACCGCTCCCTACCACATTCTAAATTGGTTGACAGCTGGGGAGCGGTTTTCACACCTGCTAATGAAAAATCCACTTTGGATGTGAGGATCAAATTCTATTACCAGGAATTAGGAGGAGTAGAGGGAGAGTTAAGTTTTCTTAGTCCTTTTTAAAGATCACTATAAAACAGAGGGACTCCTGGATAAGTCGTTATAAAAAGATTTTTATTCTTTTATATGTTGTAACTGGAAGCTGACCTACATATAATCAATGGTGACAAATCAGAACCCTCTAAAGGAAATAGAAATGAGTTAATAATTTAGGAGTAAAACTATTTAAAACACACCCAGTCCTCAGAATGTGTTAATTATAAAATCTTTAAAGATGCAGAAATCCCCCTGTATAAAATGATCTGTCATGTAATGTCACTGCATGTCAGGTAAATGCAAGTTAAGCTTCATAAACGCAAATCTCTGTGATTGTTTAGTCAAGGGTCTGCGTTAAAGCAAATCAAAGATTGCAAATGTTTCCTTAGCATCATTCCATCTAAATCCCCGATGGAATTTTTGTGATCTGCTGCTTTTCTTGCCTGTTTTCTGAGTGTGTTATATATAGTTTCAATCCATACCAAATGAAGGAAACATTGATTAGACTTG
This sequence comes from Galagoides demidoff, assembly GCA_963574575.1. Lineage (NCBI taxonomy): Eukaryota > Metazoa > Chordata > Mammalia > Primates > Galagidae > Galagoides > Galagoides demidoff. The sequence goes on along the minus strand of CAUYQV010043706.1, from coordinate 154,593 downwards.
ATTTAAGGCAGCAAGTGATAAATGCAGCTGGGAAATTGATTCATGTCTCTCAAGTGACAGGGGCACAGCCATGCACAGTTGACACAACTCTTGTCTCAAGGCTGGAGAAAACAAACAGGCAAACACATGTCAAACAGATAAATGACTTTGCTGTTTTGAGTTCTCCGTGGAGGCCATTTGTTTCCTAGATAAGGAAGACTGCTCTCCAAAGTCATGAAAAGATAAGCTAGACGAAAAGGATGAATGTGGGACTGGATGCCCAAGCACTTAGAAGAAACAACAACAGAAAGGATTTACCTCCGGGAAGGATCTTGCTGCTTACCCCTCCAACGTGCTGGGAGCAGTGCTCTGAATGCTCTGTCTCTGGTATTTTAAGCGTTCACAGTGCTGTGCTGTGGTCTTTGAAGCTATTTCCAGGGAGACATTTCCTGACTGCTCTTACAGGAGTGAGCGCATTCAGGGGCAGAATCAGCAAGAATAGCTGAGACTCTAGAACCCGGCTTACAGTCCCTTGGCCAGGGCCAGCTGGCCTGAAGTACTGATAATTCCAGCAGTTCGACCTCTAGCCCAGAAGCCCCTTGAGAACAGTAGCCCCATTGCAACCTAATGCCTCTTGTCGAACTTTGCCCATTTGCTCATAATACATAAATATTTATCGTATGTCTGCTTCCCCCACCTGCCTCGTGTTTTCTCTCCTGGATGTGTTTGCTCCTGTATTGGTTTTTCTTCTCCCTTCCTGTTGGCTTGTTTACACTGTACTCATCCCTAGGGGCCCTTTTCAAATGCCACTTCCTCACTCCCTTGAGGAGGTCACTGTTCCTTGTTCAAAGCTGGAAATAATTCCCTGCCTCGGAGCTCCTAGAACAATTTATTATATAACGGTTTCAGAGTATGCCTTGCGCCCTGCTGGGAACATACATGTCTCCCAGCTCCTTCACAGGAACACAAACCTCAACTTTGTACCTCAACTTTTTGTACCTGTTTCAACTTTGGATCCCACACAGCTCTATCCACAGAACACCTTTAAATAATATTTGTTGAAAGAAAAACCAAATTAAACTGGCCAACTAAATAGCTTGAATGACTATGGAGTAATCCTCACTTAGCATACAAGGCCACTTTGCTCTTTTTTGTTTTCCTTTGTTTCACAAGTCTTGGTTCTCAGTGACAGGTTAATATGAGGGTATGTCCGATGAGGTCACACCATTTGAGCTTGTAAAGTCCAAAGTCTGAAGGGTTCTCTTGGATTTTAAATATGACTTACGCCAGCATTCTAATCCAAAAGATCCATCATGTCTTTCCTCCTCCTCCTCCCGAGTTCTGGCGTTCTCCTCTCCGGGCCTAATGGGCACACATGTTCTGTCTGTTCCTGTTGCTTCCCTTCCCAGCCCTTTCCCACCATTCTCCACCCGTTGGTCCCTAAAGCTGGCAGGAAACTTATAAAATACCCACTCTGGGCAGCATCCCCGGAGGTGGTGGGCACTGTCCCAGTGAATCAGGGCCTGATCTGGAAGAGTCTTGAATCCAAGGAAAGCTGGATGGAGGGATGAGAGGAGGAAAGAGCTTCCTGCCAGGCTATCCTCTAGGGCAGAGTTCTGGCTTCAGACTTCTGCAAAAATTAAAATTAGGAGCAAAACAAACAGGGTGGGGTGCAGAGGGCGCTGCCATTAGGCTGCTCACTTCTCGTTTTGCATATGCATCAGTAACCCAACCCCACCAGTCTTCTCCTGAAACCATTCTTTCACAAAAGCCTGTTAATGTCCAAAAAGTACAAGGATATTATTTCAGGATAAAGCTCAGTCCTCTAAACTGAACATATTTAGCTTCAAGAAAAACTCTCACCTGAGAACCAGTTACCTTTTCAGCATGTCTATTTCCAGTCTTTTTTTCTGTGCAAATGCATGGGTGAGTTTGTAAAACAAAATTAGAACCATGTACAACCATACATTTTATATCCCTTTTTCTCTCTTACATTTTCCCATGTCACTGAAGAACCTCCTAAAGTATGGCTTTTCATAACTGCATTTATTCTTGTTGCATTGGAAGCAATTGCTCTCAAATGCAAATTTGATTAATTGAAATATTCCTGTTTTATAGTGTTCTTGCCAAGCACAGATGCTTAGATTTTCTAGGTGCTTCCTCACTAGCTCTTCCTCACTCCATTACAACAGCAGTTTATTTTAAAAACAGTATAGTGTCCCTCAGTATCCATAGGGGATTGGTTCCAGGATGCCTGTGGATACCAAAATCTACTGATGATCAAGTCCTTTGTGTAAAATGGTGTAGTATTCGCATATAACTTATGCACATCTTCCTATAAGCTTTAAATCGCCTCTAGAGGCTGGGCGCAGTGGCTCATGCCTGTAATCCTAACACTATGGAGGCTGAGGCAGGTAGATTGCCCTGAGCTCACAGGTTCAAGACCAGCCTGAGTAAGAGTGAGATCCCATCTCTAAAAATAGCTGAGCATTGTGGCGGAAGCCTGTAGTCTCAGCTATTTAGGAGACTGAATCAAGAGAATCACCAAGGGTCTGAGGTTGGGCGGTGCCCGTGGCTCAGTGGGTAGGGTGCTGGCCACATACACTAAGGCAGGCAGGTTTAAACCCGGCCCAGGCCTGCTGAACAACAGTGACAACTGCAACAACAACAACAACCCAAAAAATAGACAAGAGTTGTGGTAGGCAACTGTAGTCCCAGGTACTCGGGAGGCTGAGGCAAGAGAATCGTTTAAGCCCAAGAGTTGGAAGATACTGTGAGCTGTGATGGCATAGCACTCTACCAAGGGCGACAAAGTGAGACTCTGTCTCCAAAAAAAAAAGTCTGAGGTTGCTGTGAACTATGATGCCACAGCACTCTACTGGGGGTGACAAAGTGAGAGTCTGTCTCAAATATAAATAAATAAATTGGCTTGGTGCCTGTACTACAGTGGTTATGGCGCCAGCCACATACACCAAGGTTTGCAGGTCAAACCTGGCCCAGGGCTCGGCGCCTGTGGCTCAATCGGCTAAGGCGCCAGCCACGTACACCTAAGGTGGCGGGTTCAAATCCCCAGCCCGGGCCCACCAAATAACAATGATGGCTGCAACCAAAAAATGGCCGGGCGTTGTGGCGGGCACCTGTGGTCCCAGCTACTTGGGAGGCGGAGGCAGGAGACTCGCTTGAGCCCAGGAGTTGGAGGTTGCTATGAGCTGTGATGCCATGGCACTCTATCCAGGTGGATAGCTTGAGGCTCCGTCTCAAAAAAAAAAAAAAAAAAGAATACTAGTCCTCAGCCCCAAAGGTTCATTATTGTTTAACAGTGAAAAACCACAATGATCAATGTCCAGGAGGGGACTGATTAAATACTGAGGTATATCCACACAATGGACAATGAAGAGTCATTAAGAATAATGAAAGAAGAACAATCAATGGCATTTAATGAATATTTAATGGAAAGGATCACAGTGTGTCACTAAGCACAGAAAGCAGGTCATGTGCAAAGCATATGAAACCATCTCTGTGTGCAAAATAATTTATGTACATACACAGAAATCTTCTAGAAAGAAGTATCAAAATGGCAATAATGATCTCCTCTCTGGGTGGTGAATTACAACTGATTTTTATTTTTTTACCTCTTGTCTATGTATGTTTTCTATTATATACATGTATTACTTAAAATGAAAGTTTGTTTTTTTTTTTAAAGGAAGGAATATATTTGACCAAAAGAGATCACCCCAAGTTGGTAGCAACACCAGACACAGAACCCAGGGTTTCTGGCTCCCAACCAAGTGTTCCTTCTACTATATCAGGAATAACCAAAACTTGGTTCCCAGAGGGCCTCAGCAGGAACTATAAACCTGCTGAAATTATAGGCAAAAAAGTTTGTATATACTCACTTTTCTGCACAGAAAGCCCATGGCTTTCATCAGATTGTCAAAGTGGCCTTGAAACATACACCCGAGTGGGCTGGGGAAGCAATGCACTTCCATGCTCCTCACCATGGTTTCCTAATAATCTGCTTCAAAACGGCACAGCATGTAGTCAACACTCATTTCCTGCTCCCCCACCCCACACACAGACAGCCATGAGCAGTGAGGGCCAGGGCCAGAGCTGGCTGCGGGGCCCCTACCTGCACTGAGAAGCACGTTGCGAGCTGTCGGATGCCAAGCCACGATGCCGACTCTCTTTGAGTGGCCTTCTAAAATCACCACTGGTTCCGTCAGGGAAAGGGTAAGTCCATTTTCAGGGATCTGCCATACCTGTTGGAGAAGGAAGAAAGACAACCCAGTTGAAAACTATTGCCTTTCATTTTTACATTTACTATGACCATCCAGTTTAAAGTCTTAGTCTACAAAAACAATATACAGTGATATCTGCATAAAAGGCAAAATATTGTGTAATGACTGTGGTTCAGTTGTTTTGAAAATTTAATATAACATTCAAGGTCAAGATATCAATAATGGCGGGCAGCACCTGTGGCTCAAAGAAGTAAGGCACTGGCCCCATATGCCGGAGGTGGTGGGTTCAATTGCAGCCCTGGTCAAAAACCACACACACAAAAAACAATAGGCTCAGTGCCTGTGGCTCAAGTGGCTAAGGCGCCAGCCACATACACCTAAGGTGGTGCGTTCCAATCCAGCCTGGGCCCGCCAGACAACAATGATGGCTGCAACCAAAAAAAATAGCCAGGCGTTGTGGTGGGTGCCTGTGGTCCCAGCTACTTGGGAGGCAGAGGCAGGAGACTCGCTTTAGCCCAGGAGTTGGAGGTTGCTGTGAGCTATGATGCCACAGCACTCTACCCAGGGGGACAGCTTGAGGCTCTGTCTCAAAAATAAAAAAGAAAAAGAAAAAGATATCAATAATGGCTATAAAAATTACTTCTCAACTTTTATTTAATATTAGTTGAGATTTTATTTTAAATTCCTTGTTAAGTTCAAAACTCTCCAGTTAAAACTATGCAACATATTTAAAGAAAAATACGAATGACTGAAACTCTCATGGAAAGAAGCATTAGAGTGGGAAACTCTTAGCTAAGTCTGTGGTTCTTGAGGGAACGTAGCAGTTTTTAAAACATTTTCTGTAATTTTGGCTCGGCGCCTGTGGCTCAATCGGCTAAGGCGCCAGCCACGTACACCTAAGGTGGCGGGTTTGAATCCCCAGCCCGCCCACCAAACAACGATGGCTGCAACCAAAAAAATGGCCGGGCATTGTGGCAGGTGCCTGTGGTCCCAGCTACCTGGGAGGTGGAGGCAGGAGACTTGCTTGAGCCAAGGAGTTGGAGGTTGCTATGAGCTGTGATGCCATGGCACTCTACTCAGGGGGACAGCTTGAGGCTCCATCTCAAAAAAAAAAAAAAAAAAAAGAAAATGAAAATATAATGTCTTTGTAACATGTAATGTAGAAAATAAATCTTACAAAAAAGAAGAGATAGACTGGGCACAGTGGGCTGTAATCTTAGCATTTTGGGAGGTTGAAGTGAGTGGATCTCCTGAGCTCAGGAGTTTGAGACCAGACCAAGCAAGAGTGAGACCCTGTCTCTGAAAATAGCCTGGCATTGTGGCAGACGCCAGTAGTCCCAGCTACTAGGGAGACTAAGGCAAGATGACTGCTTAAGCCCAAGAGTTTGAGGTTGCTGTGAGCTATGACGCCACAGCACTCTACAAGGGTGACAGAGTGAGACTCTGTCTCAAAACAGGAAGGAAGGGAGGGAGGGAGGGAAAGAAATTAAACTTCATCAAAATTAAAAACTTTTGTGCTTCAGAGGACATCATAAAGAAAGTGAACAGATAACCCACATAATGGGAGGAAATACTCTGCAATCATATACCTGATAAGGAACTTGTATCTAGAATAAAGAACTCTTAAAACTCAACAAGAAAAGGACAAACAGCACTCTGGAGGGTGCTGGATTGCCTGAGCTCACAAGTTTGAGACAAGCCTGAGCAAGAGTAAGGCCCCATCTCTAATAAATAGCTGGAAAAAAACTAAAATAGCCAGGCGTTGTGGTGGGTGTCTAAAGTCCCAGCTACTCAGAAGGCTGAGGCAAGAGAATCACTTTAGCCCAAGAGTTTGAGGTTGCTGTGAGCTGTGATGCCAGAGCACTCTACCCAGGGTGACAAAGTGAGACTCTGTCTCAAAAAAAAAAAAAAAAAAGGACAAATAACCCAATTTTAAAATGGGCAAGGAATCTAAATAGATATTTATTCAAGGACGTTATACAAATAGCCAAAAAGCACATGAAAATGCTTGACATTATTCATTACAGAAATAAAAATCAAAACCACAAGATTTCACTTCACATCCACTAGGATGGCTAGAACCAAAAAGATAACCAGTATTGGCAAGGAAGGGGAAAATCAGTGCCTGTATACATTGCTGGTGGGAATATAAAAGGGTGCAGCCACTTTGGAAAACAACCTAGCAGTTCCTCAAATGACTAAACACAGTCGACCCAGCAATACTTCTACAAACAGATCCAAGAGGAATGAAAACAGATGTCCACACGAAGCTTGTACATTGTGGCATTCCTTATAAGAGCTAAAAGGTGGAACAGCCCAAATGTCTATCTACTGATAAAGGACAGACAAACTGTTATATATCATACAATGGAATATTTGTATAGGCCATACAATTATTTGGCCTAAAAAGAATGAAGAAACACTGATACGTGCTACAACACGTGTGAACTTGAAAACGTATGCTACATGAAAGAAGCCAGAAACAAAGTCCACATATCACAGGATCCCACGTGATGTGTCCAGAGCAGGAAAACAGAGAGACAGGAAGCAGGTGAGTGGTTGCTCAGTGCTGGAGAGTGGGGAGATAACTAAAGGACAGGGGTTTCTTTTTGAGATGATGAAAATATTCTAAAGTTGTCCATAGTGACAGTTGTACTATGAATGAATTCTACATGAACTATACCTCAACAAAACTGTTTATTTTAAAAAATCCCCTTAACTGGTGAAGAAATGCAAAAGATTCACCATATCCCAACTGGGGAAATGGCTGGAGGGCAGGGGGAGGAAGGGAAGGGCAGAGCATCAGAGTGGACGGAACAGGAGACTTTATATTTGACAATGAAAGATGAAGGTTTTAAGAGGTTAACAAATAGAAACATCCTCTTAGAAGAAAAGAACTGAGTTACAGGTAAGCTGAGTAGCACCAAAGAACCCTAGAGAAGACTTGATAACTATTACATCATACAGTAGAACCTCCATAGCTGCCCAGCTCCCTACACTGAGCACCTCCTTAAGTTGACCTAATTTACACAGACTAGGCGTACACCACACACATTATCAGCACAGCAGGCCTAGTTCCTTATAGTCCCTTGGGTGGTCAACTTACAGAGATTCTACTGTATTCAAGTGTGGGAAAAAGCTGAAGCTTAAAATAATTCCCCTCTTCTATATGAAGATTAAAATAAGTAAATTTACCATCAGAAAAAGATTTGAAGGAACTAGCTCGTGAAAAACTTAGAAACTGCCAGTGAGAAATCATGTTCAACAGTGGAACAAGTGAGAAACAGAATTTTCCTTTGTGGGAACTTTTAAGGAGACAAACAACTGTCTGTTTTCAATTGCTTGGTGGAAGGAAGAGATCTGGATTAGATGAGTGTTTAAGGTTCTGCTCAGTTCTCTTGCCCTGCAAAAAATGAGAAAAAGTTTGCCATCCTGAAGAATGGGGAAATGTGTAAGTTGGATGATTTTCCATTTTTACAGTTAAATTCTGCCCAGGCTAATAAAGGGTGTCCATAAAGTTTGTGTGCGATTTAAATTGCATTCTGCATAACTCCTTATATAAATTATGGCAAAATAAGCTTCCCTTTTGAGGGCCTAAACTTAGGATATTAACTAGTTTCTCCTGAACTCCCTCTTCATTCAGCAAATTTTAAACAAGGCAGGTGTGGATGAATATGGGGGGCATTCCTCTCCCTGCCAAACAGACTTTGAACTAAGCCTCTTCTTCCCTTGGGAGAGCGTGGACATCTATTCCTAACCCCAGCAATACATGTTAACTTTCATCATAGTATGAACTATTTTGATTCAAGGGCTCATGATTAGTAAAACAACTTCAAACTGAACAGAAAAGAATGATTACAGATTTGATCAAAGCATAAAGCTGACAGAGAAACAATTATGAAATGGGACATTAGTGACTCAACAGGAAATGCATTTTGCAAGATGAATTCTGACCCCACTTGGGACCGAAAGAGCAGTCATACCACCTGCCATCCCCAGATGGCACCCTAACCACAGACTGCTGAGTTTTCCTGCAAGAATGGCAGAACCTTCTGTGCCTAACTACAACTAAACAGTGCATTTTCCAAATCCCTAATGAGGCATGTTGTGATGGAGGCTTTGACTATAATCGGCATCTCCAATCCTACATGTGGGGCGGAAGCAGAGCTCATAACAGGACTTGCCATTTTCATTTCCCTAGCTTCTTCATCCATCTTTTCCTTGGACTGAGAGGAAATTTTAATGATGAAGCAAAACATTTATTATATAATTCTTTTAATGAGGAAACTCTCTGTTCTTTCTTTACATTTAATGATTCCCTCAACTAAGTTTATGTATTTAACACAGCCACCTACCCCATTTTACTACCTCGGGTATAACTCATTCCTGTAACACATTAACTGAATGGCCACCGGAAGGCAGATTTGGTATTGGGTCACAAAATACAGGTACTGCTCCCAAGAAGCTAATGGTCTAACAGCAAGCAGAGAATTCTATTAGACTGAAGATCAAACACAGCAAATCCAAGTCATGGGTTAGAGAGAGGACCCCGTTCAAATCCTGCCTGGGCCACTTACCATGATGATCCTGGGCAAACGTCACTGTAAACAGAGGAAACATCAGTACCTGTACCTCCAAGGGATTAAGTTAATTAAGCCATGAGACCAGAGCCTGACACACACACAAATCATGCCCTCAAAATGTAGAGTCAGTACATAGCAGTGGTTAAGAACATGGGCTCTAGCCAGACTCAAGGGTTCAATTCCTGATTCTGCTACATATCATGGCACAGTCTTGGGGATACTCACCTAACCTTTGTGGGCTTTAGGTTTCCTCTTCTCTAAAATAGAGGTAATAATGAAGCTGCCTTCAAGTCGGGAGGTTTGGTTTGAGGACTAATGTGGTAACACGACTATGATACAGGCAGAATGCCTGGCATGAGGCAGACATTCAGTAAGTGGTGGCTATAACTTGTGCTGTTCACTAGGAGCCACGTAGGGTCACCAGCGTCATGCTGGCATATGCTGATTGCTGAATAGACACTCAAGTGCCATGAGGTGACCTTGCTAACCCAAGCTTGGTCCATCCAGCAGGGTTCCGGAAGGAAATGACTTCTGGAGATAAACAGGAGTTAAAAAGAAGGGGATGAAGAAGGAAGGAAATTGAGTATCCAGCTTCAAAATAAGAAACGTAGATGTGTACAGAAATTTTCTAAAAAGTATACACAGCATCAAAAAAAAAAAAAAAATGCCCCAAAGAGGCAGGCTAAGGTGCTGATGGGGAAAAGGAATCACAGTGAAAACGGCAATGCCATAGGCACGAGAGCTGTGGTGGGAGGAGGAAGTGACTAGCACAGTCTGTGAAGAGATGAAAAGATGGTAGAACTCTTGTGCCTGCTGGAAAACAAAGGTAGTGGTGCTCTCCATGTGGACCATGGAAAGAGCTGGAGCTCTACGTAGGTTAAGTCTTTCCACACTGAGCACACACATGCTCCAGCTGGTGCTCACAAGCTTGTCATGACGTGGCTCTTCTGCCCTTTTTTAGAATTATCTACTCTACTTCTAGGTAATGGCCTGCCAGTTTGGACTGAAGAGGTCTTGCTCCTGTAGCTCAGGGATAAAGAACAGAAGTGCCCTTGGTACACGTTTAGCCTTCTTGTGCATAATCTGAGACACTGTCCTGAGTGTCACAAGACATGGACTCCTATCAGAGTTGAGACTATAATTGGACACGCTAGCATTAAGAAGGGATTTCACGGCTTGGCGCCCATAGCACAGTGTAAATGGCGCCAGCCATATACCCCCAGGCTGGCAGGTTCGAACCCAGCCTGGACCAGGTAGGCAACAATGACAAATGCAACAAAAAAATAGCCAGGCATCGTGGCAGGTCCTGTAGCCCCAGCTACTTGGGAGGCTGAGGCAAAAGAATTGCTTAAGCCCAAGAGTTTGAGGTTGCTGTGAGCTGTAACACTACGGCACTCTACCAAGGGTGACATAGTAAGACTCCGTCTCAAAAAGAAATAAAAAGAAGAAGGAATTTCACTTTCAGGAGCCTCTATTTCCTTGTTTAATACTTAGGATAGCTGTACTTACTCTAGGGTTACTGGAAAGGGCATACTGAAAGCACTCCCCTAACAGGAAATACTACTACCAGGGAAAAGAACACAGGCTTTGAAGCTGGACAGATTATCAGTGCCTTTTATCAGCTGTGTGACCTTTGACAAAACTGCCACTCTCTGATTCTTAGTTGTAAAATGGGCTATACTCCTGCCCCACTCTGCTAGTGCAATGACTGAATACAATCATGCACATAAAAGCTCAAAATAACTTTGGGAGGCCAAGGTGAGAGGCTCACTTGAGGCCAGGAATCTGAGACCAGCCTCAGCAACATAGTGAGACCTTGCCTCTACAAAAAAATGAAAAGAAAAATTGGCCAGCCACAGTGGCATGCACCTATAATCCCAGCTAGTTGGGAGGATGAAAGAGGAGGATCCCTTGAGCCCAGCAGATTGAGGTTGCAGTGAATTATGATGACACTACTGCACTCTAACCGGGGCAACAGATTGAGATCCTATCTCAAAAAACAAACAACAACAAAAAAAACTTCAAATAGTGCTTGGCAAAATAGTTCCTACTATATGTTTATGATTACTTTTCTTGCTGTTAATATAACCACTGACCCACATATATTTCTAGGTCTGAACATCGAGATTTCTTAGAGTGAGTCTTATCTGCAAATCAATTCAGCACTATACCCAACTAATTAATACTAAGTAATTTACACCCAAGACCTCATTTGTGTGAAAGCTCTAGTTTATGCCTAGGCCAATTGCCACGGTGAGGACAGAACTGATCTCTGTTACAGACCCATTAGCTTTTCTCTGCTCCAAGGTTACAGACAGGTTCGGTAACACCAATCAGCTTTCTCAAAAAGATACCAGTGAGAAGGGAGGAAACAGACACTAAATATCCCCTGCCATGCCCAAAGGGAGCATCTGGGCTTAGCAGAACCTACAAGTTATTCCTTCTTCCACTCTTTAAAATTATCAAATAATGCTGTGTGTTCCTAAAATTTTCTATCTGGATAACACATTACTATGGCAATGTTTTGTTTTGTTTTGAAAGACTAAAATGCAATCAGTTCCAAGAGCTCCCAGATGAAAAAGTGAATAAATCAGTAAAGACTCACAGTGGTTCTGGGGGGAAAAAGCCAAGTTTAAGCACATGTTCAGAACTACTATATCACTCACATCCCTTTCACCTGTGAAGATCTGAATGGGAGAAAAAACCCGAAAGTACAATTCCAACCAGAAAAAAAGAGAGGAAAATTAAGAAACTTAGGCTCCTCTCAAGTAGTAATTTAAAGTACAATTAGTTTAATGGTTTTATTTTTCAACTACAGTGGAAATTTAAAGCATATGCTAAGTGTTTCCAGACACTGCTTCCCTATTTTCATTGCCCATCATGAACTTGCTACTGGATTAGGCACTAGAGTTACAGCCATAAAAAGGTCTACTCTCCCCAAAGGCCATATTTTTAAAATGCTAAGGAAAACAATTCCAAAGGGAGAATAAAGGAAAGTGATGATCTTAAGAGACAGAAAGAGGTTTACATGTTTGGTGGCAGCTGCAGAGCAGCACAATCCTCTACAGAAACACTGACCCCATACTCCCACAGGGTGGGGTGGCGGCGTCAGGACATTCCTAAATGAACCGTGACACCGGGAGCAACACTAGGTTTGGGGAAATCGGGAACTGAGTGCTGGGTGTAGATCTGCCAAGGTTATAATATTCATTGGCAAATGGCCCTGATATAATCTGCACAAAGTGGAAATAGTATGAGGCACCACTGCGTGACCAAAGGAGCCACATATCACTTCCATTTTTATTTCATGGAAAAAACTACATTAGGAAGTGTTACAGCTCTTTCAGAATTTGTTTAGCAGGACTTTTTTTTTTTAACTGAAAAACCCTGAAAAATTAGGAAAATTTATGATAGAAGTAAAATGAATAAGATAGGGAATAAATTTATTTTTGTTGATTTCTATAGAAGAATAAAACTGATTTGGAAGAAGATGAAAAGTGTCCATTAATAATTTGGGACTGTTCAGGCCATCAATACTCAAGACAATTAAGACTAAAAGGTCGGCAATTTCTTTCCATCTCCCAGGCTCTGGAAGAAACAATTACTCAATCCCATTGTTTGAATTAGCCATTTTTTTTGCATTTGTGTTTGATTACTATCCTGCAGATAAGGAACAATGTTAAATCAACATCACCCGAAACTTAACTTGGCTGCTCTTTGTATTTATTTAAAGCACTGTTATTTTCTTAGAGCTAAAATTTCCCCAAGTAAAATACTTAGTAACCACAATCCTAAAACTCTATGTGAAGGTACTGTTAAAGAAAAGGACACACAGAACACAAAATTTAGAAAACAGAGGAGCAAAGTGTAGTTTCTGGGAGTAGGATTTACATAACAGCTGTTTGTTAGTATAAATCACTGTTTCGAAAAGTAGTACACGGAAGGTAAACCATGTCAACATAATTTACTTTTAGGCAGCTTCAAGAAGTCACCTTTAAAAGATGGCAGAATATACTTTAAGATGGGCATTCTTTCTTCTAAAACTGCAGAGACACCACTGTCCCAGAATCAGCACTCGCAAAATTAACAAATCAATGCTTAAATGCTTAGTACTTAATGGATTTATGCTATAAGTAATAAAACAAGCAGTTTTTTCAAAATTAATTTTATCCTTTTTATAGTTCGTGTGATAAACTGGTTCTACTATATTTTCTACCAAATATCTGTTAACAGTAATCTTACTGCTATGGATACACATCACAACCCATTATAAAAAATAACTCATTGTACATTTATAGCTTTCTTTTGCTCTCTTCAATAGGCACTATTATTATATCTCCATTTTATGTGTACGGCACTGAGGCTGAAAAGGTTTCCATGACCTGCATGTGCTCAGAACTCCTAGTCTCCTATCCTCTCTCTACTAAACTAGGCCTTGTTAGACTATATTATTTGTAGCTCACAAGTTACTATCAATAATTTAGGCTTGAGAAACGACAGAGAGCTTTTCTGTTTGAAAAAGAAAAGAAAAGGTGTTGTTGGAAACCATTCGATCTACCCTACAGTGTTCTTTACCTTCAGGAGAGGAAGTGGAAAATAAGGCATTAAGCAGCAGGTAGAACAGGAGAAGATCAAATATGTCTTTAAATTTTCATTTCAACTGCTAAGCTATAAAAGCTTCAATTACCCCAATAACAACATGTTTGGGGGGATATTAAATGCTTAAAGAAAGATTTAAATATCAGTTTCATATTTAGGGGGTTAAAACAAATTAGAAGAATTTATCCCAAAACACTATTTAATTTACAAAATGTTTACTCCAGCAATATCAATAAAGCAGCAACATTAGTCTGGGAGTCTGGGAAAATTATAATCTTGGTGGCAGCACAGTTCTGCGATTTTCCCAAGTCCCTCCATAAAAAACACAGACCAAGTAGATAACAAAACAAAAAAATCCAGAGACAGTATTTTTAAAAACTAGGGGATAACCCCAAACTGCAAGGGAGTGGACTCAAACCACCAACAGCCACAAGATCTGCACCTATATGCTCTCCGGTGTGCCCCCTCCCCCTTTCCCAGACAGGAGAACAGCAGGACAATCCGAGGCCAGAAGCAGAAACTGGGAAGGGTTTTGCCCTCTCCAATAGCCCTGAGCAAGGGGGCCTAAAATAAAAAGGTCTGACGTGCTGGAAGCAATCTACATCTCAGTATTCTCCAAACTACTCAGAGATGGCTCCCTTCCAGGACCCGCCCCACACTAAGGAGAACCTTCCAAGGAAAAGAACTAAATTAGAGCAGGATAGAAATAAGACGAACAAAAGAATGAGAAAGGCCAAGTAAAAGCAGGGCAGGAAATCTCACAAAGTAAGCCACCATATTTCTCAACAGGACCTGGAAATAGCAGAGGAGGGAGCTTTGTGAAGTAAGAACAGCTATTTGAACTAATTCACCTTCTAATAAACGTGGGAAGTCTAGATTCACACACTAAAAAGCAAAAAAAAAAAAAAAACCTCTTGCCTGTAATCCTAGCACTCTGGGAAGCCCAGGCAGGCTGGTAGATTGCTTGAGCTTAGGAATTCGAGAGTGAGACCCCATCTCTAAAAATATCTGGGTGTTATGGTGGGCACCTGTAGTCCCAGTTACTTGGGAGGCTGAGGCAAGAGAATGGCCCAAGAGTTTGAGGTTCCGATGAGCTATGACGTTACAGCACTGTACCAAGGGTAACAAAGGGACACTCTGTCTCAAAAACAAATAAATTAATTAAAAGGAAATAAAAAGGTGTGTGTGGCAAATCCCCAAATTACTATAAGGGAAAAAAAGAAGAAGAAGGAAAAGAATTATAAGTAGCCCTATAGAAAGGTAAGGGCTTTATCTTATATGATCAAAAGAGATAAAACTATGATATACTATTCAAAATGAGAAAAAAGACACTAAGATACAGAAAATGTTATAAATCAGACTTCAAAAAAATCAAAATAGAGTGACAGAAATCAAAACAAAATTATAAACAAAAGAAAAATCACTCCAGAAATGAAGACTAAACAAGAAAGAACACAAAAGCTAAGAAGGCCAACAAAAGATAAAAAGCAAAAAAAAAAAAAGTTAAGTCTAAAAAAATGAACAAGGAAAAGGTCTGGAGAAAAACTGACAAATAATGGAAGAAAGGTAAAGAAGATAAAGCATATGGATAACAGGAGTCTCTCATTAAGAAAACCAAACCAGTGTCTCAGGAATGGAAGAAAAAGTATCCAATGTACACAGCCCTTTTATGAAACTAATCTATAGCTCTTAAGCGAAAGATAATAGGATTTTTGTACTTAAAAAATCCCAGAGACTCAACCACAAGTCTCCTGGAAGTGATCAAGGAATATAGTAAAGTGTCAGAATACAAAATCAACATCCACAAATTAGTAACCTTTATCTACTCCAATAAGAGTCAAGCTGAGAATCAAATCAAAGACACAATACCCTTCACAGTAGCTTCAAAGAAAATAAAATTCCTGGGAATATGCCTAACAAATGAGGTGAAGGATCTCTACAGAGTGAACTACAGAACCTGTAAAAAGAAATAGAAGATGACATTAACAAATGGAAGAATATACAGTCTCATGGCTGGAGAAAAAAATGGCATTGTTAAAATATCCATATTGCCTAAAGCTTTCTACCAATTTTATACAATCCCCATCAGAACAGCAACATCATACTTTGAAGAACTTGAAAAAATATTTCTCCATTTCATATATAACCAGAAAAATATCTGAATAACCAATTCTAAGAAATAAAAACAAATCTCGAAGCATCATGTCACCAAACTTCTGGTTATACTACAAGCCTACAGTGATCATGAGAGCATATTACTGTCAAAAATAATATAGTTATATGAAATAGAATAGATAACATAGACATAAAACAAGCCACATATCACCATTTGATCTTTGATAAACCAACCAAAAGCATACACTGGGGAAAATAATTTCTATTTAATAAATGGTGCTAGGGAAACTGGTTGGCCACATGTATAAGACTGAAACTGGACCCGCACCTCTCACCACTTACAAAAATTGACTCTTACTGGACAAAAGATTTAAATTGAAGACATAGAATTATAAAAATTCTAGAAGCAAGTATGGGAAAAAACTTTTGACGATATCAGCCTTAGAAAATATTTTATGAAGAAGACCCCCTTGGCAATTGTAAGAACACCAAAATAAATGAATGGGGCATGCTCAAGCTAAAAAGCATCTTCATGGCTAGCTAGGGGTACAACAAAACAAACAGAAAGCCTTTGGGATGAGAGACGATATTTGTATGTTATCTATCCGACAAAGTGGTAATAACAAGAATCTACAAAGAACTCAAGTGAATTAACAAGAAAAGAGTAAACAACCCTACATACAATTTGACAAGAGACCTATGCAGAACCTTCTCTGAACAAGACAGATTAATGTCTAACAAACATATGAAAAAATGTTCATTGCCTCAAATATTAGAGAAATGTAAATCAAAACCACCACCCCAGTAAGAATAACCAACATCAGAAAGTTTCAAAGCTGCAAATGCTGACATAGATGTGGAGAGAAGGAAACACTTTCACACTGCTGGTTGGGTGGTAAAGCAATTCAGCCTCTATGGAAATAATTATGGAAAATCCTCAAAGAGCTAAAAGTAAACCTTCCATTTGATCCTGCAATCCCATTACTAAATAGGCATCTTTCCAGAAGAAAAAAAGAAGTTATTTTATCCTAATAAAATATGCACTAGAATGGTCAGCACAGCTCAATTCATAATTGCCAACATGTGGAATCAACCCACCTGTCCATCAACACATGAATAGATTAATAAACTGAGGTTTATGCATAATATTGATACTATTCACCCATAAAAAGGATAAAGACTTTTGGGCAGTGCCTGTGGCTCACAGGAGAACGGTGCCAGCCCCATATCCCAGAGGTGGTGGGTTCAAACCCAGGCCCAGCCAAAAACTGCAAAAAAAAAAAAAAAAAAAAAAAGATAAAGACTTTACATTTTTTGTATATACCTGGATGGAGTTGAAGAACATTCTTCTCAGCAAAGTATCAGAAAAATAGGAGAGCAAGTACCCAATTTACTCAAGCTAATATGAAACCAATAGATAAACAACTGTATGCCCCCATGAGAAAAAATAAAATCAAATTCAAGTGGGGGGAAGGAGAGAGAAGGGAAATGGGAGAGGAGAGGAAGGGAGAATTGGTAATTTCTCACCTAATTTGCATGATTTAATGGTACACAGCACACCCTCTGGGTGAAGGGTTCTACTAAAAATTTACCTTTACCTAAAAAACACCAAAAATGTAACCTAATCATTTATACAATCATATTAATCTGAAATTTAAAAATCAATCATCTCTTATTTTATTTTTTCTATTTTTATTTCAAATTAATATGATGGTACAAATGTTTAGGATTTTTCTTACTAAAGACTGTGGTTTCTATATATGTGGATCCAACCAATAACAGATGGAAAATATTTGGGAACAAAATGGTTAGATGTGTCTAAACTTAACACGTACAAACTTTCTTCTTGTCATTATTCCCTAAATAATGCAGTGTAACAATTATAGGCATATTTGTCTTTGTTGTGCTTTCCAGACAGTGTGCTTTTTACAAATTGAAGGTTTGTGGAAACCCTGTGTTAAGCAAGTCTTTTGGTGCTTTTTTTGTCAACAGCATATGCTTACATTATGTCTTTGTGTCATATTTTGGTAATTCTCAACATTATTTCAAAACTTTTCATTATTATTATATCATGTATGGTTATCTGTGCTCAGTGATCTTTGATGTTGTTATTGTAATTGTTTGGTGTACCACAAATTATGCCCATATAAATGGAAAACTTAACTGATGAAAATAAATAAATAAACAAAAATATTAAAAAAAATTTTCTCAAGGAAGGCAATCTTTTTCTATGCACAAATAACCATGTTCTCTGATTTGAAATGTAAGAAATACATATTATTACTCAAAAATGTAAAAGAGGGAGGTGCCTGTGGCTCAAGGATTAGGGCACTGGCCCCATGTACCAGAGGTGGCAGGTTCAAACCTCAGCCCCAGCCAAAAACTACAAAAATGTAAAAGAAAAAACTCCAATTTAAACATGATCAAAGTATTTTGGACATTTTCTTTTTCAAAAAAATATAGACACAAAGCTAAGAAAGCACGTGAAAACATGCTCAAGAACACTGGCAATCAATGGAATGCAAATTCAAACATCATGAGATCTCACTTCACACAAAATAAATGGCTTCAAATTAAAAATGAACAGTAACAATCAGCAATGAAGAGAAGAAATTGGAATGCTCACACATTGCTGATGGGAATGCAATATGGTAGGTAGATCCCTAAAGTAAACACTTTGACCTTTCCTAACAAAGTTAAATATAGAACCATAAATTCCAGAATTTCCATTTTTAGATATATACCCAAGGTAAATGAAAACAAAAACAAAAATATTCATAGCATTCTTTATAGCCAAATTCTGTTAACAATCCCATGCCCAGAAACTGATGAATAGTTAAATAAAATATACTATATCTATACAATGAAGTACTACTCAGCCATAAAATGAATGAAGTAATGAGAACATGCTAGATGATCCTTGAAAAGATTGTGCTAAACAAAAGAAGTCATTCAGTTTATATGAAATGTATGGTAAAGGCAAATTCACTGAAACAGAAAGTAGATTACTGGTTGTTGAAAGCTTAGGGGAAAGAGTAATGGGGACTTACTGCTGCTAATGGACATGGAGTTTATTTTGGGGGTGCTAACAATGCTCAGAAATTAGACAGTAGTGATGATCGTACATTTTTTTTTTTTTTTTGTGACTGACTCTCACTACGTCACCCTGGGTAGAGTGCTGTAGCATCACAGCTCACAGCAACCTCAAACTCTTGGGCTTAAGCATTTCTCTTGCCTCAGCCTCCCAAGTAGATGGGACTACAGAAGCCTGCCACAAACATCCAGCTATTTTTTGATTATAGTCGTCATTGTTGTTTTGCAAGCCCAGGCTGGATTTGAACCTGCCAGTTCCAGTATATGTGGCTGGCACCCTAGCCACTCAGCTACAGGTGCTGAGCCAATTCTGAGATTACACAAAAAACAAATGTAATAAATGAATTGCACATTTTAAAGTTATGTAATTTATGGCACATGAATTTTATCTCAGTTAATCTGTTGTTTAAAAACACTCTGGGCCTTAGTATCCATAATTATACTATAAATAATAGTCTTGAGAATAATGGAAACTGGTTTTTAGACATATTTTCTTAGAATGGCCATAATAATAGAACATCTGACAAATGGGGGAATGTGGATCCTTCTTTACACATAGAATCCTGGAAGACAGTAGCATCCCAGAGTTTCCCTGTACCAATATATTATCAGAGATGGAGGGAACCTCACATGGCCCTAAGTGACAAAGGAGTAGCTCTGTTTGCTCATATTGTCAAATTAATAATAATTAATAATAATAGACTTGAGAGAGAGACTTAAGGGTCATGACTTTGATTTTAAGAAATATATACTGCAAGGGGGTGAATGTGTGAAGTACATATGGAGCAAATGTAACTGAAGCCATCTCAGAAGGTAGCAGGTTTCAACACAGAGGGGAAGCATCAGCCAAGGATTTCCACTCTCTAGTGAATGCCAGTATGACCATACAATAATGACTAAGTCTCTTTCCCTAGATGCCATCTTGCTATCTGAGAAGCTGCAAAGGTCAATGTCACCCTGGGGAGGGGGAATGAGGTGGGAAAAAATTGTGAATGGACTGAATTGTACCCTGAAATGAGTGAGTAAACCTGAAAGTGACATGTGCTTACCCAGAATTGGCTCATCATAAGCATCTACCCCTAAGAAGAATCAAGGTTCAAGATTGAAATAAAATTTGACTATAGGAAAAAAATGAATTTTTGCATCGCTTGAATAAATGGTTTATGAAAGACAGGAACATAAGATCTATTAATATAATTGAAGAAATAAACAGAAGAAACTCTATGATTAAATTCAAATTCCTCTGTGGCAATGGAAACAGCAACAACAAAAATAAACAAATGAGCCTTAATTAAACTGAATAGCTCTGTATAGCTAAGGAGACAACAACCAAAGCAAATAGACAACCATCACAATAGGAAAGAATATTTGCATATTTTGAATTGGACAAAAGCTTGATAACTAGAATGTACAGAGAACTCAACATAAAAAGAGCTGACAATCCCTTATAACACTGGGCAAGAAAAATGAATAGAAACTTCTCTCAAAGATAGACAAATGGCTAAAAAACATATGAAAAATGCTCATTGTTCCTACTCATCAGAGAAATGCAAATCAAAACCACCCTCAGCCTAACCCTAGTGAGAACCCAGTGAGAATGTCCCATATCAAAAAATCTCAAAACTGAAAATGCTGGTATGGATTTGAAGACAAGGGAACACTTCTACATAGCTAGTGAGACTGCAAACTAATACACGTTTTGGAAGGAAGCATGGAGATTCCTCTAAGAACTCAAACTAGATCTCCGATTTGATCCTGCAGTCCCATTATTAGGCATCTATCCAGAAGGAAAAAAAAATCCTCTTACCATAAGGACACTTGCACTAGACTGTAGACTGTTTACTGCAGCTCAATTTACAATCCCCAATATATGGAAATAGCCTAAATGCCCACCAACCCAGGAATGGATTAACAAGTTGTGATATTTGTATACTGTGGAATACTATTCAGCCACTAAAAATGATGGAGACTTTATATCTTTTGTATTAAACTGGATGGAACTGGAACACATCATTCTTAGTAAAGCATCACAAGAATGATAAAACAAGAATGCTATGTACTCAATTCTGATAAGACAATTGATGACCTAGTATCCAGTTGAGGTAGGGATGTGCACAGAGAGGGGAGGAGAGTGGGGGGGGGGTCATGGGGCGTGACATATCTTTTAGGGATGGGTCACAGTTATAAGGGACTTCACCTAACAAATGCAATCAGTATAATCTGTTTCTTTATACCCTCAATTAATCTCCAAGAACAAAAAATAAAAAATGTGTTATCAAAGAGTACTCATACTCCTTTCATGAATGGACTTCCTGTTCCTTAGGCAAGTTTTATTTCCACATAATGGAATCCAGAATTGGACAATACTTCAGGAAATAACTAGCTTGATGCACTCTCCTTAAATGTAGCTACACCTCCAGGTGACATAGAAATTATGTATTTACAGTAAAGCCTATTTTATTTTGGACTTTTCTAAATGTTAGAATAATTTTTTGTAACTGAAAAATGTATCTCTAACGGCTGTGAACCGGTTTTAATTCTGATCTCATTATTCATTCATTTGATAAATATGTTATACACATCACACTAGGCATGGAAGTTACAACAGGAATCACAACAGGCATTGTATAGAGTGTCCATGAACATGGATCAAGCACCCTGATCTTTCTATGACTTTCATAAAACCATAGGTGCTTAAAGGAATTTAAGAAAAGCAATACAACAAATCATCTTTCCACAGGTAGTGCTTATTTTGCAAAATAATACTTGAAATAATGTCTCATGGAATCTAAGATGTATGGGGAGAAAAGTGAAAATGGGAGGAGGCAACTAGGCAGGAGCAAGTGAGGGGTATCAATATACTGTAAGTTAAAGAACAATTACAGGGTGAATGTTTGAGTAAGCATTGTAGGGAGATAGGAGACTATTATGAAAAAGTAGGATTCTTGATGGGGATTAGAAATTTTGGGGCTTTCTTTAGTAATGAGATTTCTGAAGTTAATACTGCAGTTTGATCTAACATCCCCATTTCCAAATATTATGAACTGAATATTTGGGTCCTGCCCAAATTTATATGTTATATTTCTAACCTCCAATGTGATGTAATTGGAGATATTTAGGATTAGATGAGGACAAATGAGCAGGTGTCCTCTGATGGGTTAATGTCCTTACAAGAGAAAAAAAACAGTGCTTTCTCTGCTACATGAGGATAAAGTTAGAAGATGGTTGTCTGGAAGCCAAGAAGAGGACTTTAACCAAGAACCAAATATGTCTGTTACATTGATCCTAGACTTCTAGCCTCCAGAACTGTGAAAAAAATAAGTGTTTGTTGTTTAAGTCACCAAGTCTATGGCATTTTGTTATAGACCCCCAGTAGACAAAGATACCAACCTGTAATCTATCTTCCTGTCTGTAGAGAAAACTATAGTTTAAGATATAATTTTCCACCATTTGGCTTAAATAAACTATTTTAGGTAAATTACCTAAAAATGTTTCTTTGAACATAATAAGCTTTAAGTAGATATCACTTTTTTTATTACTATTACCATTACATTTACTTCAATTTCTGGAATTAGTCATAAGACACTATAGGAGCCTTGAGAATTTGGGAAAGAAAAGAATCACTGAAAGCTAGGAAAAAGTGTGTGAATAAAACAGTAACATTTGTATAGAACTTAAAATTAGTTTGAAAAGTACTTCAAACGTATTATTCATATATGTATTTATATATCATTTATAAAAACATATTCATATATAATTTATAGAATATTCTTCTGAGGAATTAATAGCACAAGTAATGGCCTGACTTTACACATGGCGAAGTCAGTTACTCTTAAAAGCTCTGATATGAAGTAAGCTATGGGGTGAGCCTACATCATCCTGTCTCAAGTCTGGTGTTTTTCATTCTCTTCTGCCTCTGATAATAATAGGTGTAAAAAAAGAAACCTAAAAAAGTGAATTGATCCAAAACAGTCTAGGTTAAAATGGAGGGCAATAAGTCTAAAATCATTCTAAACCTTATTATTTTCTTGAGAGCTTTATAAAATTCTGCCCAGGAAGCCTTTTCCCTGGCTTACCCACTGTTTTCTGCTTCTGTTCTTGAGAACTATTTTTGCTGTGCCTTTCAGCTGAGGAGCTATTCCTATAATCAATTTTTTACATATATGAGACCCTAACATCCTTTTCTTTATCATCTGCACCACACATTTCACCCTTAGAGAAGACAATTCAGTACTGCTCTCGAGAAAATAACACATACTATTTTCACTCTTTTGTTATGAATCATTAACACCAAACCTTGTACCATTTTGAATCAAATTTTTTAAACATGAGTACATACATTTTCTTGTGTGTTATAAGGGTATTAAGTATGTGATGTTCCTTGGGATAACTGAAAGTGTTTGCACTGTATCTTGTTAATGAAAAAGATAAAGCTGGAAAATGGATTGTTTGCTGTGGTTCAGCCTGAAAACAGATTTTACAGAGAGGACTTTATCTACTTTCAGGATGGAAAAATATAACAGCAATAGATGTTATGGAAAATTTTTCCACTAGTTGGTTGATAAAATATAATAATTCATAACTGAAAGATGATTCCATGAGAGCTTTTAAAATAATAATACAGAGATTTCACACAATATGGCCAAATAGTAGCAATGCCTGGCAGAGGCTCCTGAGCAGAGGGAGAAAAACTGGACAAAATAGAACTCTATGAAGTCAAAGGTGGGGAGCTAAGCCAAGAAAGAAGTGTGGCAAGCTGTGACTCCAAAGAACATTCAAGAAAACAAATTATAGGTACAAAGCCTATTGCCTAGAGGATGGAAGACCCCTTGCCCAAGCAGGAGGCTGGCCATGGGATCTCTGCAAGTAATTAGGGGACAAAAGACCTCTCATTTTACCTCGCTGGAGAGAATGGTTAAACACCAGGTCTCCTTCTCCAAGGAGGTCCCACTTATGAACCTAGATACCACACAGGCCAGGATAAAATTGAACAAATATTTTCCCTGCAATTCAGAACTCACAGTCCACCCTTTCCCCCTTGCATGGCAGTGTGAAGTTCTTCCCCTTGCAGAGCCCAGAATGTTTGGTCTTCTCCTGAGAGATCTGGGCATAATGTAGACTGTTAAACATCAGCACAAAATCTGTCACTGATGGGGAAGAAGGAGGGCATGGGAAGTAAGGGACACATGGTGGCAGGAGGAAGAGCAGTCCCCTGGTTATGACTATGCCTGACCAACAATCGTGTTGACCCCCAATTCTGGCTGTATCTTGTGGTAGAGAGTGCAGAAGTCCTGACTGTGATGGTGCCTGTGAGCAAGGGGAGCGGTCGCCTGGTGTGTACTGAGCTCAGCAGGTGGGAGCAAGAATCCCTGGATCAAACTGAACTGGTGAGCAGAAGCATGGATGCTGGGTTTGGACTGAGCCTGGCAGTTGGGGGCATGGACTCATGGCTTCAACTGAGCTAGTGAGCAGAGGCATTGACACCTGGTGTGGACTGAGCCCAGCTGGCTGGGTCCCAGACTATCAGTTTTGTCTATGTATGGGGGACAGGGGTGCAGATGCCCATTTGGACCTTGATGAGCTATTGTCAGTTCACTTGAGAGGACAAGGTGCCATACCATTGGGGTTGTGAGGCAGAACTAACTATGAATTTCTATCTGCTGTTGGAGATCTTTTGATCCCTCTCTTTCAAGCAGGATTTTTACTGCCATAGACAATTTGATTGGAACTTGCGTCTGGGGCTGTCCGCCTGGGGAAACTCTAAGGTTGACCTGTGGAAATTCTGTAGCAGAAAAGAACTGAATGGTGGGGTGCCATAGTATCTCGCCTCAGCTGAGATTAATCCTAATACCATGACTTCTTAGGATAGGGTAGAGGTTGGCTTATTTCAAAACAGAGTCAGCTTGCTCTATCTCACCCAGTAGGTCCTCAGAGTCTTTGGCTTAAACTCTGAAAGGGGCTCTTGTAATATTGTAGGGGATAACGCATAATTCAAGACCTTATCCCCTACAATCCAAGGCACACTACAAGGCCTACCACTTTGGTAAGGGGCCAATTAACTCTACTACCTGAGACCCCCCAATTCAATCTCATTCTACCAGTTTTAAAACCCAAATGGTAGAAAATAATCATAGAGTGGAACCAACAGAAGAATTCTGGCAACAGAGTAGAATAATCCTGCCCCCACCCCAAGGAATGACAAAACAGATACAACTGAAGATGCCATACATAGACAAATAGCTGAAATGTCAGAAAAAGAATTCAGAATA
Organism: Galagoides demidoff; assembly: GCA_963574575.1. Classification (NCBI taxonomy): domain Eukaryota; kingdom Metazoa; phylum Chordata; class Mammalia; order Primates; family Galagidae; genus Galagoides; species Galagoides demidoff. The sequence goes on along the minus strand of CAUYQV010043706.1, from coordinate 129,717 downwards.
TGGATGGTAAATAAGATGAATAGAATGGAGGAAAAGCTAGAAATAGAAACCCAAAGAGTAGTTCTAAAGTTGTCTCAAGAAATTAATGAATTCAAAGGCAAAGTAACCAAGGATAAGGACATAAAGAGAAAAGGTATAGCAGAACTTAAAGAAATGAAAAAGTTATTAGAGGAGCTCTGAAATATAGTAGAATCCCTAAGTAATAGAGTTGACCAGGCAGAAGAAAGGATCACCGAAATTGAAGACAAAGCTTTTGAAAGTTCTCAAGTGCTCAAAGAAGCAGACAAAAGGAGAGCAAAAAACTGATAAGTCCCTGAGAAAGCTGTGGGAGCACTCCAAAAGATCAAACATTCATCTTACAGGAATTCCTGAAGGAGCAGAGGATGTACCTAAAGGTACAAATGCTCTACTCCAAGAGATTATGGAGAATTTCCCAACCATGGCAAGACATAGACAATTCATACAGTAGACAGTTTAAGAACCCTAGCAAGACTCAATCAAAATACTGCATCTCCTAAACACATTGTGATGAACTTTTCCAAGATCAATATGAAGGAGATATTCTGCATGCAGCCAGAAGTAAGAAAAGCATTACCTACAGAAAAAGGAATAGCAGAATGACTGCAGAACTCTCAGCCAAAATCTTTCAAGCCAGAAGAGGATAATCATTGACCTTCAATCTTCTAAAACAAAACAACTTTCAGCCCAGGATCCTGTATCCAGCTAAACTGAGTTTCATTTGTGATGGAGAAATCAAATACTTTACTAACATATACATGTTGAGGAAATTTGCCATAACTAAACCAGCTCTCCAGAACATTCTCAGACCCATTTTCCATAATGACCAGAACAATGGTCTACCACCAAAATAAAATCACCCAGAAATTTTTTAACAAAACTCGACTTCCACATTGGTGAAAGATTTAAAAATATCAACTGGAAATTTGAAAAATGTGACACCCAAAATATTACCAGGCTTATAAATTCTTTATAGAAAGAATTATAAATTCTTATAAATTCTTTCAATAAGTGTGAATGGTTTAAATTGTCCTCTAAAATGGCACAAGCTGGCTGAGTGGACACATAAACCTAGAATAGATACTAGCTGTAAGAATCCCATCTCACCTTAAAAAATAAAAGTAGACTCAGGGTGAACGGAAGGACATCTATAATAGAGGCAAATGGAAATAAAAAAAAAGCAGGGGTTGCAATTTTATTTGAAGATACAATTGGCTTTAAACCAACAAACATATGGAAAGATAAGGATGCTCACTCACTACATATTTGTCAAGGAAAACACTCAACATAAAGAGATTTCAAAAATCAACATTTATGCACCCTATCAGAATGCTCTTCAATTTATGAAGCAAACTCTAACAGATATGAGCAATTTGATATCTTTGCACACTATAATAGTTGGAAATTTTAACAACCCTTTGGCTGTTGTATTTAGATACTCCAAGGAAAAATTAAACAAAGAAGCACTGGACTGAAACTTGACCCTACAATAAACAGACTTAACCAATATCTATAGAACATTTCATCCTAATAAAAGTGAATATACATTCTTCTCTTTAGTCCATGGATCATCCTCCAAAACTGATCATATCTTAGGACAGAATTATAACCTCATCAAATTTAAAAGAATAGAAATTATTCCTTGTATCTTCTCAGACCATCACAGAATAAATATTGAACTCATCAAAAACAGAAATCTTCATACTCAAAAAAAGTCATGGAAACTAAATACCCTTACGCTGAATGATAGCTGGGTCAAAGACCATATTAAGAAGGAAATCACCAAATTTTTAGAAAAAAAAATAATAATGAAGACACAAATAATCAAAACCTCTGGGCTATTGCAAAGGTAGTCCTAAGAGGGAAATTCATAGCATTGGAAGCCTTCATCAAGAAAACATAAAAGACATTAACAACTTAATGGGTCACCTCAAGCAACCCATATAGGAAGAACATTCCAATCATGAACCCAGCAGTGGAAAAGAAATAACCAAAATTAGGGCATAATTAAATGAAATTTAAAACAAAAGAATCATTCAGAAGATCAACAAAACAAAAGTTTGTTTTTTTGTGAAAAGATTAATAAAATTGATAAACCTTTGGCTAAACTAACCAGAAACAGAAAACTAAAAATCTCTAATATCATTAATCACAAATGATAAAGGAGAAATAACAACAGACACCTAAGAAATTCAAAAACTCCACAGTGATTAATACAAAGAAACTCTATTCTCATAAATATGAAATTCTAGAGCAAATGGACCAATATTTGGAAATATGCCGTCTTCCTAGACTCAACCAGAAAGAATTAGAATTTATGAATAGACCTATATCAATCACTAAAATAGCATCAACTATACAAAATCTCCACAAAACAGAAGTTCACGACCAGATGGCTTCACATTAGAATTCTACCAAACCTTTGAAGTAGAAGTGGTACCTATATTATACAACCTTTTCCAAAATATAGAAAAAGAGGAAATAATTCCCAACACATTCTATGGAGCAAATATCACCCTGATCCTCATACCAGGAAAGAACTCAACAAAGAACAAAAACTATAGACCAATTTCATTAATGCATATCAATTCAAAAATATTCTATAAGATCCTATCAAACAGAATTCAACAATATCAAAAAATTATGCACCATGATTGAGTTGGTATTATTCCAAGGTTACAAGGTTGGTTCAACATACATAAATGTATAAATATAATACATCACATAGAATAAAATACCGTATTATCCTCCCAATTGATGCAGAAAACCTTTTTGATGATATCCAGCATCTTGTCATGATCAGAACACTTAAGAAAATAGGCTAAGAAGGGTCATTTCTTAAACTGATAGTGAACATATACAGCAAACCCACAGCCAATATCATATTGAATGGAGTAAAATTGAAAATATTTCCACTCATATATGGAGCTATGCAAGAATGCCCACTGTCTCCACTGCTATTCAACATTGTAATGTAATGGAAGTCTTAGACATCGCAATCAGGCAAGAGATATCAATGGTATCCAAATGTGGTCAGAAGAGATCAAACTCTCACTCTTAGCAAATGATATGATCCTATACTTGGAAAATCCCAGGGACTCAACTACTAGTGGTCAAGGAGTATAGCAGCATCTCAGGATACAAAATCAATACTCACAAATCAGTATCTTTTATATATGCCAACAATAGTCAAGCTGAAAATAGACTCTATTCCCTTTATAATAGTGTCCAAGAAGATGAAATATCTGGGAATTTAATTAACAAAGGATCTGAAAGATCTCTATAAAGAGATTATGAAACTCTAAATAAAGAAATGGATGAAGAGGTTAACAAATGGAAAATATATATATATTTTCATGGCTGGGAAGTATCAACACTGTTAAAATGTCCATACTACCCAAAGCAATCTACAGATTTATTGCAATTCCTATTAAATCACGTTGCCATACTTTAAAGAGCTTCAAAAAATAGTGCTTACTTTTATATACAATCAGAAAAATGTTGAATAGACAATACATTACTCAGAAATAAAAACAAATCAGGAGGTATCATGTTACCAGACTTCAGGCTGTACTATAAATCTATAGTGATAGAAACAGCATGGTACTGGAACAAAAACAGAGAGGTAGATTTATGGAACAGAATAGAGAACCAAAAGATGAATCTAGCCACTTATTATCATTTGATCTTTGATAAGTCTATCAAAAAACATTCATTGGGGTAAAGAGTCCCTATTTAACAAATGGTACTCAGTGAACTGGCTGGTGACCTGTAGAAGACTGAACTGGATCCTCAACTTTCACCATTAACAAAAATTGATTCTCACTGGAGAAAAGATTTAAACTTAAGACATGAAAGTACAAAAATACTAGAACAGAGTGCAGGGAAAACACTTGAAGAAAGTAGCCTGGGAAAATATTTTGTGAACAGGATTCTCCTCCCACCCCTGGCAATTGAAGCAATGCCAAAAATATATTATTTGGATCTGTTCCAACCAAAAATCTTCTACACATCCAAGATCACGGTAAGTAAAGCAAACAGCCTTCAGAATAGGAAGAGATTTTTGCAAGTTATTTTTCTGACAAAGGTCTGATAACCACAGTACAGAGAACTCAAACTAATCAATAAGAAAAGAACAAATAGGCTCGGCGCCTGTGGCTCAATAGGCTAAGGCGCCAGCCACATACACCTAAGGTGGCAGGTTCGAATCCCCAGCCCGGGCCCGCCAAACAACAATGATGGCTGCAACCAAAAAATGGCCCGGCGTTGTGGCGGGCGCCTGTGGTCCCAGCTACTTGGGAGGCGGAGGCAGGAGACTCGCTTGAGCCCAGGAGTTGAAGGTTGCTATGAGCTGTGATGCCATGGCACTCTACCCAGGGGGATAGCTTGAGGCTCCGTCTCAAAAACAAACAAACAACAACAAAAAAAACCCCACACAATTGCAAGTGGGAATATTAAAGGACTAAATTATATATTTTTTGTTATAATAGAGACCTCTTTGTGCCTATATATGAACTTAGAATTGAACCAGAGAATGAATGGAGTTAGCAAAGGGGGGAAAAATAATGAAGCCAGCATTTTGTGTGATTAGGAAAGAAGGGTATAAAATGTATAAGATAAATGTATTTGCAAAGGTTAAATATTCCGGGAACAATCTTAGTGGATTCATCCACCTTTGTATTCTTTTTAAGAAGAGGTTAAAATTTGATAGAGATGCGCATGATAGATGTTTACGGGAGGTTTTTTTGGAGGGTAAAATCTATCATTTAAAATAAATTGGGACTCTAATTGGGTGGGACCTATCACTTACCAAATATAAAAAGGAGTGAGAAAACCGCCCTGCACTTTTTTCAGTGCAATTGAACGTCAAGTATCTTGTGCTGAAGTGAAACTATTATAGTCAAATTAATGCTACACATGTCAAATCACCATTTTTCTCAGCAACAGTAATTGCTTAGATTGTTTAAAACTAGTTTTGGTTGTGATGGCACATTTGTGATCCAGCCTTAAGTAATGAAAAAGGGGTAGGAATTCCACCCATTTATAACTAACATCCATTTCTTCATGATTGAATAAGAACATAATAATCACATCTTATGTTTGCATATTACAGTGCAATTTACAAAATGTTTTCACTTGCAACACCTCCAGCGATCCTCGGTTGTATCTGGTTCTGGTTGTAAATAGAAATGGTAACAATGGCCATGACTCCAGCAATGTGGTTCTGTTTATAGGGGCAGAAATGTTCCCCACCTTGCCTAACAACATTTCAAGAGCATCTTTCTATGAAACAGACAGTGGCAAGTTAGTATTTTCGAGTGTAGGAACTTGTAGAAAAGTGAAATCAAAATGTGTTCCATAGCAATTAGCCCTGCATCAACCTGAACTAGTCCTGATGCCACATTCCTGGTCCCAAGAGTTTTAGACAATTCTAGTGAAGAAGGTGAGGAATGGGCACAGGGAATAAGCACTACAATATGTTTAGAATCATTTACTGTCTGAGTAAAGGGCTTTTAAAAATAATTGATTTACTAGAAGAAATGGGGGAAAGGAGGGGTTTTTCACACCTGTTTTCACACTTGTGAGGTGATAAGTCCAGCCCTCACAAAATAAAATGGCAGGTTTCACACTAAACCCACCCAGGCATATTCCTGTAGTCTCCCACCTCATGCATTCTTCAATAATAATAAGGCAACAAAATCTCTTCCTCAAATGAGGGGCAGAGGGAGGTCTCTGTCTGCTCTGCCGTCCCCTAGATGTGTTCACCATCTTCTCATCACAGCGTGGACTTCCGGCCACCACTGTTGGGTCTCCAGTGACTTTGACTTTAGATCAACAATCTTCTTCCAGCTCTTCTTGATGTTAGTATTCAGTGAATAGGATAAATGATTTCATGAATCTTACCAACTGGGTTCACACACAGTTTCTACAAGTCTTGGATTCTCTTTACCACCATTTCTATTCTGCCTTAATCACTCATTGACATGGATATAATTTATTTCTCACCATCTTCCAACTCTTCAAATGGCCTATTTGCTCACAGTCTGGGGTCACAAAACGCTGTAAGTGGAATGAACCTCAGAAATTTAGGGCAATACCTAAAAACTGACTAACAGTGCTCTTGATTTACCAACCCACAAATCTGTTCTCCATTATTTTCCCAGGCCAGGAAATGCCACCTTTGTCCATATAGATATGGAAAAGGAAAACTCTGAGAAATTCTCTTTGATTCTTATTTCCTTCACCACCCTGTGTCCAGTCTCCAGTAAACCTTACCTTCTTACTTTTCTGAATCTATCCAATTCTTTTCCAAGATCCAGTCATCATCTCTTGCCTTGATTTGGCGAGGGCCTGAAATTCACCATTCACACACATTTCCCTGTGGTGTTTCTTACACGGCATTTTCTGAGACTTTGTTTATGGATTTGCCTCCTCTGTGATTTTCTGGCTTGGGTCCCCTTTACCAGGATGTCAGTTTCAAGAGAGTGGAGACATTGGGTGCGGAGGACATGCATGAGCACGCAATCCATATTTTTTGAGTAAATGAATCTTCTACTTTACAGACTAGAAATATGGATCCCAAAAAAGTTAACTAAAGTTTTTAGACTCACAAGATTACTTAGTAAATCTACAACTAGAATTTAGGACTCTTGCCTCTCTGTCTACAGCTCTTGTCCATGCACCATATTGGGGCCACTATTGTTATCACTGTGTGAGACTGTATTAGAGAGACATAGAAATGTGGTCCTCCTAGCTCCTGGCGTCCACCATGGCATATACAATGAGGCTGTCTGGAAGGTGAGTATAAGATCAGCAACTAAGTGGTTGGCTAAAGTCCAAGATAGACCTGTTGAACCAAATTCCACTCTTCAGGAAAGTTTTACAATACCATCCAATGTAGGTAAGTAGCTTAAAGACCACTATAAACTGTAACCTTGTACAGGATCATCCAGTGCATTGTAGTTGTAATGTTAACCTCTCTTCCTCCCTTCCTTCTTTCCTGTATTTCCCAGGCTGGAGTGCAGCAGCCATGCAGAGGCAATCATGGTGCATTATAGCTTGAACTCCTGGACTCACGCCTTCCTCCCATGTCAGCCTCTTGGTTAACCAGGACTACAGTACACACACCTGTGCCTGGCCATTGAATTTCTAACGCACTTATTCCTGTGTCTCTGTATGGTATGTTTCCATCCTTCAAGGTTTATCATTCTCTGATACTTGTGGTTTGAATCCATTTTTTTCCCAGCCTCTTCTGAGACTTTGCTTCCTCACACAAATGTGACCTCGTTCCTGTGCCCTGGATTCCTCTCTTTGTTGCCCTCATTGGGTGGCACAGAGCATGGGCACTAGAATCCACAGATCTCAGTTGAAGCCAGGCTCTCCCACTTTAACAGATTTTTGACAGTGGACAAATTACTTCCTTTCTCTGAACATTGAATTCCTTTGCGCATAAAATGGGGATAAAGATTGGTAATTGTGTAGATTAAGTGAGAAAACATACGTAAAGGACTTCCTGACATGTAATATGCACTAAATGATAGCTATAAATATTATTATAAAAATAATCAGATTTCCCTTATCTGAACAAAAGCATGGACAGAAATGAAAACAACCCCAAACTTCTCTTAACTCTACTATCACTAAATAACCTTTGTTTTTGTTGTTCATTAATTATCTATACAGGCAAAATTCTTACAAAATATCCTCTTTATTTATACCTTACCCTTTCTTATAATGCTGTGTGGTGTCTAACAGATGAGAAATTTGTGCAGTTCAGTGTCAAGTGTTATGCTCTTGATTTTTCTACATAAGCCATAAAAAATAGTTTTTAAATTTAAATTTGTAAAATTTAAAGTTTTTAATTTAAAATTTTATTGGAAATTTTTGATGTCTCATGTGTCTAGGTTCTTATGTTATATCATAAATTCTAGTCCTTTAGGAGAATGAGGCAAAATTTACTAAGCTAGCCTTTTGGTCCAAGAGAATGGAGATTTTCTCCTTTTAGAGAAAATTGTCTCACAGAGTCTCAAACCCAATTGGAAGAGCTGCATGAGGCATCGGGTGCCATGGCAGGAAAGTGGTTAGTGGACAGAGTTCTAGACAAGGTCAACATAGTTAGGAAGAAAAAGAAGTGTACCACTATTTGGAGGAGACCCACATAGAAATTTAGAGGAAATAAAATTGCCCTTATAGGAAATATATCTCATGATGAGTTCTGCTTCAGGGTGGTGTGCCATTTTAGAGCTAAGGGTGCTGCTGGAAGGTGAGTCTGAACAGAGAATTTCAGAGGAAGTTGGTGGATGATAGCCCTCAACTGTAAAACCAGCTGCTCTGGGGAAAAGTCAAAAGTGAGCAGCTCTCTCAGAACTGCCAGGAAAACCTTGTTGTGGGTTGTGTAGACTGGGCCGCTGGCTCAGTTGGATTATACACAATGATGATTTATTAGGTTTGTTGACTTTTAAAAAAATGAAATGTCCTCCTGCTATACAAAGTAACCAGAGTTCCTGCAAAGAGCATCTGCCCCAGGGCTCAAACCAAAGACATGGAAACTTCTAGAAATTCACTTAGGTCTTCAGTGTCATAGACTTCTCTGGAAAAAAGGCAGCTCCTTAAAAATGAAACTCAAGCAGCTTTGCAGGGTGCACGCCACCTTCCCTGTCTATCCTCAAAGGCTTATTTACTATCCTACCTGGAGGAACACCAGCTGCCAGTTCCATGTTTACTGAACTACACATAGTGGATAAAATATCTACCAAATATTTTTTCCTAATAATGAAAATTTTTTTTGAAACAAGACTTTCAGATGTTTTATTTTAGTTGGAATACTATAAAAGGCCAGTTTCTGAGGATCAAATTTGGTGAGCCTTAATCAGACGAGGTTATGTTTGGGCCTCATGTGAAGTATCATAGACATCTCCAGGTGTCTGAGGTGCCCTTGGCTGTGTGGACCCTCAAGGGTTCCACTCGTAGCAAGGATGAGTTTGTGTGAATAGAGAATCCATCTCTTATTGTTTTGTATTATATTTATCATCATCTTATCTTCACTGTGTGCCAAACAGTTTTCCGTGGAATGATTTATTCTAATAATTAAAAGAAGGCAATATTCTTTAGGTGGATGACTGTTTTGTCTGAGTTATAAAATATAATTTGCTTTTCTCTTTGTGCCATTGTTCCAGAAAAGATTCATCTTTAATTAGTTTGAGGTATACTGTGGCTTACCTTTGTCTCCAAGTAAAAGATTTTTCTTTTTCAGAAACAGATGAATTCTGAGTTGACAAGGTAAAAAATCTGCAGTAAGATTAAAAATGCTAAGATTTTCCATTAAGAAGTTGCTGCTAAGTTGCTGTAATTGAATATTTTAGGTATTGAACGCCTATTAAAGAAATACTTGTTTGCATTATGTTAGATGTAAATTAGGTGACTCACTTTCTCCATCTCTTTCTCTAGATTTATTTTTAATCCTGTTTCTAAAGCAGAACTAGGACCAAATGAAATTAAAGCATCCTTTTGGTTTGATTGGTCTAATATTCTTCAAAGAGCTGAATATGACTCACAGCCTGTCCCCCTTTTATTAGTAATTAAACCGAGACACTGAAAGATAATATAAGCGCATAATAGCAGATTAAATATCAAGGCTGTAGCCCACTGAACAACACTGCTATGTTTTAACTGATGCTTTTCAATATTATCCTCAGATAATTTAAATATTTGATATTACAACATGGCTAAAGAAAAGTAGAGTAATTAAAAACACTCATTATATTTTGTTATTTTCATTTTGTTTGGAAAGGGGTCTTTACTTTGAAATGGTGGTGACCATTTCTTCTCTATTAACAAAATCTATTTTGTTTTTCTCTTAACCAAATAATTAATATACACTATAGCAAATTTAGAAAGTACAGATAAATACAATGAGGAAAGCTAGAAACCATGTACAATCTCACCACTCAAGAGTAACCACCGTTAACATTTTGGTGTACATCCTTTCAGACATGTCACTCGTGTTTATTTATGCAAACATCTAAAAATGAATGTCGGTCTTACTCTAAGTTTTAACATCTCTTTCTACATCGAAATAGACATTGATACATTGTAGTGTCATTTCTTTCACAGGGTCCTTTGACTTGGCTGTACCATTATTTATTTGATCAGTCTCCTATGTGGAGCATTAACGTTGTTTCCAGTCTTTTCAACGTCATAAACATAGTTGGCATTAATGTTCCGTGTAGCCAAATATTTGACCTTGCTCTTCATTATTTTCTTAGAACATATTTCTTTGCTTCTTACCTTATATTATGAATCCGAGTCCTTTAAGGGAATGAGGCAGAATTTACTAAGCTAGCCTTTTGGCCCTAGAGAACTGGGATTTTCTCCTTGTGGAGAAAAATGTCTGACAGTCTCTCAAACACAATTGGAAGAGGCTGCACCCGTACTCAGTAGATAGGGCACCCATCACATACACCGAAGCTGGCAGTTTCTAACCCAGCCTGGGCCAGCTAAAACAACAGTGACAATTGCAACAACAACAAAATAGCCGGGTGTTGTGGCAGGTGCCTGTAGTTCCAGCTGCTTGGGAGACTGAGGCAAGAGAATCACTTAAGCCCAAGGGTTTGAGGTTGCTGTGAGCTGTGACGCCACAGCACCCTACCCAGGGTGACATAGTGAGACTCTGTCTCAAAAGCAAAACAAACGAACAAACAACAACAACAACAAAACCCCACACAATTGGAAGAGCCACATGAGGCGTTGAGGACCATGAGAGGACAGTGGCTGAGTGAAAAAACTATGTATGGCATTTAGGCTTTTAGTTGTATCAGTACCTTTTTCTTTAGAAAGCTAAGACTATTCCCATACTAATTTGGTTGTAGCTTATTAGTGTGGTATTTTCAAACTTCACAGCTTTTCCTCTTGTGACATTTAAACATCCTGACTGTGTAGTGCTCCAAATTGGTAATAAGAGGGTCAAAAATAATTGGCTAGATTCTACAGTGCCCCAATTATTTCAGTTATATTAATGTGGCAGAATTCTCTTCCCCTGGTATGCTTTTGGCTAGTTGTATCTGGATTCAAAATATATTTTACTATTCTTCTGCAAAACATCTCGAAGAAATTGAAAAAGGATCCCGTCAGTGGCAGTCTAATATGGTACATTAAAACTTCATCCAAATTCAGGTGAATGTCAGCCATTAATCATAGGCCAATGTGAGAAGAGAGAATTGTGATGATATTAACCAGAAAAAAAGTTCAAGGCTAATTCTGAAGCAGAACATGTAACCTGGTCACCCAGGAGGCTAATGTGCACATGATTGTGCCTACCCAGAAACTGGCAAATTCTCCAACGCTCACCCAGGTTGCTGCTCAGATGGATGACATCTGCCGGAGAAAAGCCCAGACATAATTTCATCCTTTGATCATCTTGTCTCTTCCAAACTGTTTATTTTTTCTCTAAAAAAATTTCATTGTGGAGTATGATAGAGATTCTGCATCATTTACATTTTTAGATTTCCAAATTGTAAAAACAGTTAATATATGCATATCTTTATATTTTTATTGGCATCTATAAATCTCTCTATAAAGTGTACAGCCAATTTGCGAGGCATGTACCAGTTTCATAAAGACAGAGGAAAAAGAATTAGGATATCAACATCTCAATCAAAATTTCCCCCACTTCCCCCACTAGAAATGTTTCTAGCCTCAAAAAGGAACTTGGTTCTCGGCAATTTTAACCTAGAATGCTTTTTCAGCTTTTCTTAGACTCTGGCCATCTCAAAATGCAAGTGAGGACAAAATTGGCCCATATGATCGGTTTTTGGTGAATGAACTTATGTCTTAAACACTAAGCTGTTTCACTTCCTCGTGAAAAAACAAATTTCTTAAAGATAGGTTTCCATTTCATGTTTATAATTTCTAAAGTGCCTAATATTTGATATAGATTTGGGTGGGATGATATATTTGGGTGCTGTATTTTCATAAAAGAGAAGATACTGTTATACTGTCTACATTTTATAGTGGAGAAGACACCTGGATAGGCAGGGGTCAAATTTCCCGCTTCTCCTCCAGTGGAAACAGCTACCAGCAGTTAGCCAAGTTACTAAATTTGTTTGAACTTTTAGTTTTCATAGTTATCAAATGATGATAGAAATAAATTTTCTTCTTAGAGAACTGATTGTTTTGAGATCGAGAAAAATGATGTGACAGAATATTGTTGTAATCTGGTCAGTTCATTTAAAATGAAAATTATTATTGTTATATTGAAGACAGATGTTACTGTTTTCCTGATTTCTCTGTGTTGAAGCTGCAATGATGATCTACATCAACTTCCTTTATAGGTAGTGTTTAATTTCATCCTAAATTTAATAGCTAGAGATTTTTATTAGAATGGCAAATATACATGCACCCAATTTTTACTGTATTTAATTATTGTTCTCTTTCTTTCATTTCCTTCTTTTTTTTTTTTTAAATTGAAGTATACTCTACTTGCAGAAAAGTGCCCAAATCATCAGTGAAGAAGTTCATGTAAACATCAACTTGATCAAGAAATCAGCCTGTCAGTAGTTTTGCCCTCCTGCTTTTCCCAATCACTACCTAACTCTTCCCACCCCAGGGGGGACAAAGGTTCTGGCTCCCAGTACTATCACTTGGTTTCTCATGATATCCTGCCAAAATGGACAGACCATCTGCCAAACTGTGTGACACAGCAAATTGCCCAAATGGCCAATTTGCCTTTAGGCTTCAATTCTGCTCTTTAAAAATAAAGCGGTTGAACTTGTAAGGTTCTTTTCCATCTTACTGTTTAATGATTCTCCCAAAGCGCCTGCTCTATATGTAAATTAGTGCTGTTTTTGTACAACATCTTCCATGATTTGTCTGCTCAGGTGACGCTTCATAGAGGGCATGTTGTAGATAAGAGGTGGCCGAGAACCTCATTCTCTACCATGAATACAACCAAACCGCTCAGGCAACACGGGCCTGGGAGTAGGAGGTGAGAGAGGACTGAGGAACTACAGAAACGGAGGGAAATTGTTTCCCCCTTTATGCTGGAAGAGTTGCCTCAAAGCGCTTTCCTCTGCTTGGTCCACGGGCCAACAACAGAACAGCACATGGAAAGCAGAAAATTCTCTATAAAGAGAATTCTCACTTTAAATCTACCATTCAGTCGTGGGTTGAATATGAACTTCTGCCATTTAGCAGTCAAAATACTGTTTGGTAGCAATGCAGACTACATAAGTAATTAAAGCTCCTTTTTGCTTTAGGGATATAATCTAGAAGGAACCTTTCATTCTGTGACTTCTGTCCTCAGAAGCTGAGTGAGATGAGGAAGAACAAATTAGGATAACTTCCTGCAAAAGTCGAAACAGTCAGCATGGCCGCCTTCCCCTAGTCTGCAGCCTGCGCTGGGCTGGGGTTGAGTCTGCTGGAGTTTTAAGAGTCTCTTTATCAAGAGGGATTTCTTTAAATAGTTTTGCTCTATAAACTTTCCTGAATGATTTCTTCAAAGGGAAGGGTTCATATTTAATGCAACCAAGGAGATGAGTAGACAAGAACTGACTTTCCAACAGGGCCAGAACTGCAATGCCCTAAGCCCCCGAGAGAAAGTACACAAATCTCCAGGACTCAAGGAACATGACATTACCCCAGGACTTCCTGTTAAAGGACTGAACCAGGATACAGGTTTTGACCTGTGACCCAAAGTAATCTCTTCCCCAAGATGCTTGTGTTGTGAGATGAGAACTCAAATTTCTTTTCCATGAGAAACCCTGGATACAGCCAGTGGTTCAAAGGGACAACAAGAAGTTCATTGCTCACAATTGTGGTGCCTGGAAGTCCCTTTTCAGTTCACAGTCTTGGCTGACCAGGGTCGGGGCATGGTGAGCCGAGAGTTCACAGTATATAGGTGCTGGATCTTGATCCAACTATGGGAAAGGCACATTGTGGACTCTGACGTTTTACCTTCTGCAGGAGGAAGCGCTAAGCGTCTGAGGATGGGCAGTCCTCTCCCCTGTAGCCTGCATGAGTGAGGAGCAAGCTTGCTGCTTACCTTTGTGAAAACTGCTTAAATACAGTCACACTCCCAACCAGCATTTCCCCTGGCTCTTCCAATGTCCAATAAGAAACCCAACCCCCAAATCTAAACACCAGACAAGTAGCTCAAAAATTGAAAATGAATGTTCAAATCTGAAAGCTGTGTGCTTCTGTGATTGAAAATCTTTTTCTTAGCGAGTGGGAGTTGCTTTCATCATTGCTGGTCATATGTTTTTGTTTTTCATTTTCTGGTGGAGAAGTTTTCTAGGGTATTTTTCAAACTTTCCAGCTTAGCAAAGCATTGGCTAAAATTGAAAAGAGAACTAGGCGTCGGGTCGGAGGCAGCCTTAGGTTTGTTCTGGGGGTGGGGTGGGGGGGCAGGTTGCTGACACAGCGAAAATGAGACAAAACATTTGAAACTTCTGGCTTTGTACTTCTCAAATGCCTCTTTTAGAAATCGCTTAAGTCGTTATTAACATCCACCACCCACCTTCCCTTTTTGGTCCTGACATTCGGTAATAATAGATAATGTTGACATATGTTCCCTGCTGGTCAGAAATACTATACTTCTGTGAAAGGTAACATTTTCAAGCTATGACAAAATGTATTTTACTTGGACAGAACATTAGTTATTGGACTAATCTCAGAATGTGGGCTGTGGGGTAGAAGTTTTAACATTTTAGTTGTGGGAGAAAGTTGGTTGAGAGAGTGAAAGCATCAGTATGGGGCGTGTTTAGCTTTCACCCTTTCTAAAGGTATTGGCATGCTGTCAAACTCTTCTGTCCTTAGGAATGTAAAGGAAACATTCCCGAGTATGTATGAAGAACAGCTGTCCACGGACACAGCAGCTTTTACAATGGTTATACCCAACTTCCCTGCAGTATGGATTATGGAATCAAAAAATATTTTTTTACTGTGTACCAAAGAATTCTGTTTTACGGGCCCGTTTTGAAGCTTTTTGCATGAGACATATGCTACAGTTCTGTTGTTTGTTCCCCATGTGATGTACTATGAAATATGTTTTTTTTTTAAAAAGGGAAAAAAAGGAGAGAGGGGGAGTGAGCAAGCGAGAGAGAAAGGGAGAGAGAGAGAGGAAAGCGTGCAAATTCCTCTGATCAAATGTGGTCCTCAAAACAACTTTGGAAACTAATTTTGGGGATGAGTTAGGAAATGCCCCAGCTGGCTTCCATGCTACCAAAGTCTGAACAGCCCTTTGCAAAACTGGAAAAATTGATTTTGTTTTGAAGGCTCACACAGACTTTAGTGTTGTGGAAGTTGGACAGAGTTTTTATTGAATCTGGTCCTTTGTGTTTTATGACAGTCTGAATGGGTGTTAAGATTCCACGAATAAATCTCCTGCCATTTCTGAAATTTCTGATATAAACATGAGTGCCGTCAATTTGTTCTCTGCACAAATGTCTTTCAGAATGTTAACAAACACGGTGCACTGACAGCGGGCTGGCCCATGGAGAGCAGTCTGCTTTCCTTGGGAAGGGCATTCGGTGTGATTTTTCCTTTGTTTCTCAGTGCTGTGGCTGCTGAGAAATGGGACTGCTGGGGCAGGGTGGTGGGGACTGAGGGCTGGAGGGTAAGGATGAGTGAGCTCTAGGCTGCTTGGGGAAGTGGTGGGAATGGCTTCCGATTAAAAATCTGGCCAAATCATTACATCAAGAGGACTCTGGATTGCCCCTCAACACATGTGTTTGTTACTTTCCTCAGTGTCACAGGTGAATTACTGGGAGAACATGGATAACGTAGATGAGAAGATACTTTTAACATATCATCTTCCTATAGTTCTGTATCAGTGTGTAATTTTTCAGAGTACTTTAAACTCAAATGTCAAATTGATAATACCCTTAAATTTGTTTCCAACTAAATACTGTAATTTAAAACAAGCAAGCCAAAAACAAAATCTTCATTTATATGATAAAAATCAGGTCATGCACAATACAAACATTTTTGAAGGAGAATCGTGGTAGAGTTTCAGGGAATGTTATGTTCCACAAAAAATGGCATATTACATAATTTGAAGTTTTATGGTGTACATATCATTAGAACTATCATTCTCAACCTAGTGGGAGGGTTTTCATTTTGAAGCATAAGCCCAAACCTTAGTGGGCTAGATCTTATTCTTCAGAGATTTAATGCCCAAACTAGAGCTGTGATGGCTCCTTTTTCTTGGATCAACACAAATTTATTATGTGGTTAAACTGTCCAAAGCATCCAGCTCTTTACTTAATTTTTATGTAATTGCCCTTCTCGGGTGGTTATCTGATATGCAGAGTCATTCCCTAGCTGTCTTCTCTCCTCCATGCTGTCCTTCAGGGAGACTTGGTAAAGAATCTGAGTAGTCCTTTAGCCATTCTGGTTGGGTGTACATTCATGGTGAAATCAATGCACTAACGGGGGTGCTTCACGGGAGATTTTAATACACGCTGTTATTGGCATTGTAAGTCCAGCCTGTAACTGGATGTACTTCTTTTGTGGGCCAAATTATGCCCTCTGTTTTTGACTTGAGATTCTCATTGAAGTAGTAATTACCAAGTAGAAGAATACTAAAAATGTTCAGCCAAATTCTGCTCTCTGTTGCTATCATGAAACTCCCAGTGAAGTTAATTACGACTCAGTAAGAACTAGTGCTACAATGTCTTAGGGACTTCGGCACTCTGTGATCTGTCATCCAAGACACCAGGCCAACAGCCTGCCTTTAAATATCTCATTTTAAGAGGTGCATGGACTCTATGGAAGGTAAGAAATGGCTATGCCAGTAACTACACATGTAATGGTGTTTAAATAGTAGAATTTAACATCTTTGAACTTTAAGAAGCTTGATCTTTTTGAAGTTTCCCTCTTTGGGGGAGAGTCTATTTTATAGAAGCTTTAATTCTATCTAGCGCATTGAGTCCACTGGTATGAGTTACCTTCAGTTCCATTATTGCAACATCCTTTAACTGTGATAATATATAATTTTTATTTCCATTAATTGTAAAACATTTGCTTAAGTCATCACTGCTTAGCTATTATTTCCTGGAGCTAAACTATTATCTTCCTTAAATACAGATGTTTATATTATGCATAATACAATTTCTGTCATAAGAATACATTATAACTTTTCAGAATACTTTGCCTCTCATTTAGCATATGTCTCCATTTAGCCTTTTATTTTTTTAATTAAAAAAAGGGTCCTTATAAGCTATCAAATAATATAGTATGTACCACACTTGTAGGATTTTGTCATCGTATAAATAGGATATCACCCATGGTTTTGTGTGAGAACGCACTCCAGTAAGGACCATCTGTTGGGTTGTCTCAAGGTAAGACTTCTCTGAAAGTTGGTATGTGGCCCTGAGAGCATCTTGACATGTGTGTTAGGAACTGCACAGGTCAGGGAAGGTAGTGGAGAGTGTCTAGTTATGTTTCCTGTGGGAATTCAAAAGTGGTCGAGACCAGATTTACTTTACAAGGCTTTCTAGGTCAGTGTTGTAGAGCAATTAGCTCACCCTTGGTGTGACAAGGACCAATTTTAGCTGCCTTCAGGGTTGTCCAAAAGTTCAAAGTTATCTTCCTGTAAGTTGCTAACAAAGCTACTGGGTGAAAAGAGGGATTACAAATTCTAGTTTCAAAACTAGAAGTATAGGGGTTGAGGGCCAGAAGGAGCCTCCTTCTTTCGTCTCCCTTTTTCCTTTCTCTCCTCTTCGCTCATGCTCTCGCCTTCCCTTTTACCTTCTCTCTGTACACATTTGTGGAACTCCTGTTATTTGCCAGGCATTGTGATGGTCACTGGGTGTAGACAAGGAGAGACACAGTTCCTGTTCAGGAGGAATTCCTATTCTACCTGGGTTGAAGCTGAAGAAGAGCAATAATTATTTAAGGCATCTTGCATATGGGAGCCTGAAGGAAGGTACCCAGAGTGCATAAGATCTTTAAGGTCTGACCACTGACATGATTATGTTGTATTTCTCTGTAGTTAAACATAAAAATAATGTTAAACTGTAAAGTCAATTCAATAAATACCAACAAAATTTTGGTTTTGTGCAGGATAAATGTTTTGTTTTTTAAAAAGCCTTTCTGAAGTTAATTTCTCAAGTTAATTTTTTTTTCCAGCTTTTTGATACCTCCTCCTACTTAGCACATGATGAACCTATTGGATCATCTAAGGGTGAAAGTTCCTGACCCTACTCTTCTAAGAGTAGGTGATTTTTGAGTTGACTCTTGCAGAACTTGAAGTTACATATAGGTTGTTATGGAGTTGGTGAGGTGCTCTGGCTGAGGGTAGGGGAAGGGCAGGATTTGGGGGATGGTATGGGTCTTAAGCAGGTTAAGTTTTTCTTTCTTTTTTTTTTTTTGGTGCAAACTCATTGAGAAAAAAAATGGTGGCTGTGGTTTGGTATATTTGGAGCATAGAGTTAGGGGATGTGTGGAGATTAGAACCTATTATGGCATGTTGAAAATTTTGGATGCCATCTGCAAGAAATGCGGCCATATTGAAAATCTTGATAAGAGAATACTAGATTTATACTTAACACTAATAACTCACCCGACAGAGTTGAGAAGACACTTGGGCGTGGAGTTGAGGCTGGTGTTAGGGAGAATGGTTGGGATGCTATTGTAACACTCTCAGGAAATAATGGGAGTGTCTAAGAAGAACCTGTGAAATTTAAATTTTGGGGAAGAAAGGAGGAAAGGCACTCAGAATGACATTCATACTTCTGGCTTTTTGACTGGTGACTAGTGATTTCTTTCATTGAAATTTGGAAATTAGGAGAAGAAAAATACCCAGAAGGGGACTGATGCATTCTGTTTTAGACATCTTGGATTTGATATCTTTCTGAGACATCTAATGGAGAACTCTGTTGGCTTAGCCTCAGGGAAATATTCTACATCCTGGAGACAGCTGAGGCTGAAGGGGATTGTGAGGTCTCCTACTGTGCCAGATTAATGGATTTGGAATTTATTTTTGTCCTCTATTTCATCTATTAATACTTGATCCAATATACTCAGCATTTGTAAATCTCTACGAGAATATGTGGTTTGTGGGTTAGCTAGCATGAATCTCTGTTGATTATGGAATAATCTTTATCCAACATCAACACCAAGACTCACACTGAGCTGACCCAATCTTTTTAATTTCTAAATGCCAGTGATTCATCACAATCTAAGTCCTCTGCCTTTAGGTAAATATAATGAAAGTCTGCTATTGCCCCTTACCTATGGCTTGCTAGGATAGATGGAAGTGGGAGTGGGGTCATTTGTGGAAGCTATGCCAATATAGGTCCAGCTCTGAGAAACTCCGCGCTCTGGTCCTAGGTATTTCATTGGCATCAGAAATACGATCTTGGGAACAGGTGAACAGACCTGTTCTTAGACACGGAGTGCTTAACTGGGGTCCATGGTCTGCCAGAGCTGGATTCATAGAAAGTCTTCAAGAACACAAACACTGCTTGGGATCAGCCCAGGCTGGAGTTCCAGCCCTAGCACTCGGCAGCCATTAAAAAGGAAGAAGCTTTCTGCCATTTGATTTTCTCATATGTAAACAGGTATGATAATAATATCTACCTCGCAGGGTTATTACTGGGACTAAATGAGACGCAACATGAACTAGTGTTTAACAAAGCACTTGGCACTAAGTAGCGTGGAATAAAATCAGTTTGTACTGGTTTCATGGACAGATTCCTGGGAGTCTGTGAACACTTGAATTATATGCATTGTTTCACGAGAAAGTGTGGAAGTATCCATTATTTCATATTAGTTTTCCTTCCTCTGGGAGAGAATGCATATATGACTTTCTCTGAAGTCTCAAGGTAGTTCATAACTTAAAAACTACAACAATAATAAAAGTCCTGAAGCAAACAAAAAACAAAAACAAAGGTTAACAAAGACAGACTGTCCTTGACAAAGTGGTTAAACAGTTGCTTTTTTTTTTTTTTTTGAGACAAGGTCTTGCTCTGTAACCCAGGCTGGAGTGTAGTGGCATGATCATAGTTCACTGTGGCAGCCTCCACTCCTGTGGGATCCCCTGGCTCTGCCTTCTGAGGACCTGGAACTACAGGTGCGTGCCACCATGCCTGACTAAGTTTTAAATTGTTTTGTAGAGAGAGGGTCTTGCTGTGTTGCCTAGGCATAAGCAATCCCCCTGCCTCAGCCTCCCAAAGGGGGGGGATTATAGGCTTGAACTACCCTGTCCAGTTAATTGCTTTTTTTCCTCTCTCTTTTTTTTTTTTTTTTTTAATAAAATTGACTTAATTTTTTAAGGACAGTTTTAGGTTGACAGCAAAATTGAAAGTACAGAGAGTTCCCATATACCTCCTGCTCCACACATTGACAACCTTCCCCACTACCACCCTCCCACGCCAGAATGATACATTTGTTATAATCTATGAACCTACATGGACACATCATTATCATCCAAATTGCTTAGTTTATATTTGGTTCACTCTTAGTGTTGTGCGTGAACTTTGACACATGTCTGATGATATGTATCTACTTTATAGTATCATACAGACTAGTTTTACTGCCCTAAAAACATTCCCTGTGCTTCTCTTATTAGCCTCCCTTTCTCATTTTTTCTAGTAACTGCTGGTCTTTTTACTATCTCCAAATGCTGACATTTGCCTTTTCCAGAATGTCATCTAGTTGGGATTTTACAGTATGTGATCCTTTGATTGGTTTCTCTCACATAGTATAATAATATGAATTTAAGGTTCCCCGTGGCTTTTATTTTCCCCCTTCCCTTCCCTTCCCTTTCCTTCCATTTCCCTTCCTTTCCTTTCCTTTCCTTCCCTTCCCTTCCTTTCCTTCCCCTTTCCTACCTTTCTCTTCCCTTCCCTTCTTTTCCCTTCCTTTCCTTCCCTTTCCCTCCCCTTTTCCTTCCTTTTTCCTTTCCTTCCGTTCCTGTCCCTTCCTTTCTTTCCCTTTTCCTTCCTTTCCCTTCCCGTCCCTCCCTTCCCTTCCTTTCCCTTCC
The DNA here is from genome assembly GCA_963574575.1 of Galagoides demidoff. Taxonomy (NCBI): domain Eukaryota; kingdom Metazoa; phylum Chordata; class Mammalia; order Primates; family Galagidae; genus Galagoides; species Galagoides demidoff. Next base: position 108,716 of record CAUYQV010043706.1, on the reverse strand, counting down.
CCTTTCTCTCCCTTTCCCTTCCCTTCCTTTCCCTTTCCTTTCCTTTCCCTTCCTTTCCTTTCCCTTCCTTTTCTTTCCCTTCCTTTCCCTTCCTTTCCCTCCTTTCCCTTCCTTTCCCTTTCCTTTCCTTTCCCTTCCTTTCCCTCCTTTCCCTTCCTTTCCCTTCCTTTCCTCCTTTCCCTTCCTTTCCCTTCCTTTCCCTCCTTTCCTTTCCTTTCCCTTCCTTTCCCTCCTTTCCTTTCCTTTCCCTTCCTTTCCTCCTTTCCCTTCCTTTCCCTTTCTTTCCCTCTTTTCCCTTCCTTTCCCTTTCCTTTTCTTTCCCTTCCTTTCCCTCCTTTCCTTTCCGTTCCCTTCCTTTCTCTCCTTTCCCTTTCCTTCCTTTCCCTCCTTTCCCTTTCTTTCCCTTCCCTTTTCCTTCCCTTTCCTTCCCTTTCCCTTCCTTTCCCTTCCATCCTCTTCCTTTTAGTCCCTTTCCCTTCCTTTCCCTTTCTCCCCACCCTCCTTCCTTGTCCCACTGTGTCATTCCAGCTAGAGTGCAGTGGCATCATCATAGTTCACTGCAAACATAAACTTCTAGGCTCAAGTGATCCTTGTATGTCAACCTCCTGTGTAGACAGGACTACAGGTGCCCACCACAATGCCTGGCTAAGTTTTCTGTTTTTAGTAGAGACAGGGTCTTGCTCTTGCTCACACTGGTTTTGAACTCTGAGCACAAGCTATCCTCCTGCCTTGCCCTTCCAGAGTATTAGGATTCCAGGCATGAGCCATGGTGCCTGGCTCTTCATGGATTTTCATGGCTTGATAGTTCATTTCTTTTTAGCACTAAGTACTATTTCATTGTCCAGCTATACTGCAATTAACACTCCATTGTCCAGTTGTACTGCAATTTATTTACATTCACCTACTGAAGAGCATCTTATTGCTTATAAGTTTTGGCAATTATGAATAAAGTTGCTATAAAAATCTTTGTGTGGAAATAAGTTGCAACTCATGATCAATGCAACATTCTTTTTTGTTGTATTATATATAACTTTTTCCAATCATTCTCACACCTGCAAACATTCCTGATACCACCCCCTTCTGCCTGGATATGTCTAATCTAATTTATCTTGTCATCCTTTCAATGTTTCCCTCTTTACCCAGGTGACTGGAGCCCTTTGGTTTCCACTAGTATCCAATCTCCCTAAGAAGGATTCCACCCTGAATCCTTTTTATCCTTTATTCTCCACCCAACTCACTTTTTGCCCTGGATTCTAATTCTCTGTGGGTCTAGGTCATTGTTAGGGAACTGAGAAATAAATTCCTCTCTTTGAGTTGGTGGCTAGAATTGTTATTTCCCCAAGGTGTGATATTTACATTTTAATAGGTCAGGATCTTTCAAGACAATGGCTTTAGATTGGAGTGGGAAAGTTGGAATGGAGATTTAGGCCACCTGGCCTACTAATAATGGAGATTATTTTCTGAGTCTGGAGGCCTTTATAAACTGCTGAAATCCTACATTATGATTGACTGCTTCCTCTGTCTTACGTAAGAACCACACCTGTGAATTTTCATCCTCCTACAGCTACTAAGACTGTGGTAAGCCCCAGGAAAGTCATAAATCTACTTTACCTCAGTTATGCCTTCGACAAAATGGGACCAACATCAGACTTTGGCTTGAGGCATCTGGAAGATACTAAGTGTGTGAATTTATGTATGAGATTTAAACTACCAACTATCAGAGCACAATAGTAGATCAAAATTTTTAAGGAATCCCTTAGGGGAAGTTTAAACTTTTATTTATACAGTGAAAGTAATACTTATCTTGCCTCTTAATGTTATTTTGTAAAATCTACCTTTGAACAACACTAACAGCAAAGCTTTCTTTTTTTAAGAAACGCTTTTTAAAGGGAGTGAAAGCGTAGTTGGGAGATTACTTTTGGTGAGGCATGTGAAAAGAAAATCCTGGAAACGCATGTTTATTTTTTTCAGTTCCTGACCACTGTGTTTGGAAAAACTGCCAAGTGTGACTTAAAACTTGCAAATACAGTAACTGGCTTTGAAATTTGGACCCATAACGTTGTGGGCTGTTTTTTGTAGAAAAGGAATTGTTATGTTAACTTTGACTTCTTCTGATCACTTGGCTTGCCTGAAATCAGTGGTGGGCAGATTAACAACGGAGTCCAGTGAATGAATACACCAAATGTAACTGACAGTGCTTAATATACAAATACTGAACGCAGGACATTATCAGTTCTCCAAAGAAGTACTCTTTATGCTTTTATACAAGCGCTTAGGAACAGACTTTTAAAAAGGACGTTGAAAACTTGCCAAACCTTCTTTGTGTTTTGAAAGCCCACATCAAGATGGGGTAGTAAATAGTCATTGAGTATAGGAAAAAGGAAACTATTAGCATTGTTTTCTTTTAAAGATAAAAAGAGAGTCCCAAGGAAAAGCTTCATAATCTTTGAAATATTTATATGTTGTTGAATCAGATTAAACAAATGACAACTTAAAATTTATGTTTCTGTATAACTAGGCAAAATAACTCATTACCTGCTAATTAAAAAAAGGGTAACTGGCGGCTTTATTGAGGGCATATTTCAGAACAATCATCTCTCTTTTACGTCACTTGGCAAGTGGCAGGCAGAGTGAGATAGAGGTTAGTCAGTAATTTGCAAAGTTAAGAAAGGATATACAATTTGTGTGTGTGTGTGTATAGTCTAAATACATGTGTGTTTTTTCTTTAAAATATAGTAGCCAATCTTCTCAACTCTTCATTTTTATCATCTAGGTCTGTTAAGTATTAACATATTAAAATGTCTTCATTTGATTTGCAGACACACATCACTGCTGCACATTTTTGACCAGCATGAGATATAAAAATATTTGTAAAATTCTCTGTGATCTGGCAATGGCAGTCAATATGCTAAATTACTAAAACCCAAAGGGTTGCTAATTTATAGGTTTTCTCTATGTAATAAGAACTAACTTTAAAAAATGATTTTTTGTAGTTTGCTAAGGCCTTTGAAGGGTATCATGTCATTTGAATTTAGCAAGAGCCCAGACAGCAGATGTTGTTATTCCCTTTTCATAGATGAGGAAAGGAGATAAAGAAATTAAGGGTGTGGGTGGAGATTAAATTTCTCTCTTTCCCTAAGTTCCTATTGACTTTAACAAGCAAAAAAACAAATAAGCAAACAAACCGTGTTTTTAAATGATCACTTCTGCTCTGTCTTGGACATGTACAGTAGGGAGGCTGCCCCGTCTCTTCATGTTGTTGGGTCCTAACAGTGGGAGGAAGAGGAATTTGTCTGATTATTAATATGGCAAGTCTGAGACCCATTGGTCCACCTATCTGTGGAGAGGCTGATGTGGCAAAGTTTATTTTACATGTGTTCTTGAAACTTTAAGGTCATCTAAGGATCTTATGAAAATGTGGTCTAAAGTGGCTTTGAGTTTGCTTTTCTAAGAAACTTCTGGGGCTGATGATCACAGTAAGGGTGATATTTGTGTGGTGACATTCCAGTGCATCTTCCTCCCTTTCCTACATCTACTCTGTGCAGGTGGGCCATGTTCTACCCGTTTTCTCCCCAAGGCAAACGTCTCTCTCTGAATTTCTAGGTCTTTGGCCTGTGATGAGTGGGTGAGCTAACTGGAGGAGTTGGTGGTAGGAAACAGGCAAGGCTCCCAGCTTGCCTCCACTAAGAATAGCATTCACTGAGCAATTTACCAGGAAGAACGCATCAGAGCTGCTTCTGACCTTCGATCTTATTTCTCAACTAGAAGTCGGAGGGAAGAAGATTGGGTTATCATACCCAGACTGGAAGAGTCTCAGATTCTCAAGAATCTGTTTTCCTTCCCTGGGGAGTTTCCATTTTAGAGGACACAAATAGAAACAAATGAAATATCTGGCATATCTTAGGTTTGTAGGTTTCAATGTTTTTTAGGGAGGAGAGGGAAAATGTCACCAAACAGGGGACAGCTGAAGATTATGTAAAATGATATGATCAAAACAGACTCATTTATGCTGGGTCAAGGGCAGGTGCTGGAAAGCTGGTAGTTTTCCCTCTTTTTGTACCCCTGAAGGTGAGGCCTCATATTTTTTTTTCTTGTGTTCAGAGCAGGGAAGATACTTTCCCTGTTTGTGAGAGGTCTCCTCAGCTGTGTCTCTTAGGTTGTAACCCGGAAGTTCAATTGCAGTTGGGAAATCCCGTTAGCCTTTTAGTTGCTACTTGAGACACAACGTTTTCATATGAGTCTGTTGTCAGTAACCAACAGTTGTCCTTCTGACGAAGTTCATTCATCCCACCAAATATTTAAAGGAAAATAAATGAAGGCGTACTGTTGAACAAGTCAGGAAGAGGCTTCCAGCTCCTTCACTGTAGACATTCTCATGGGCTTGGTAGTAATTTGATGGCATACACAGCATAACACCTGGCACATGGAAGGCACTCAATAAATATTTTTTCAAAAAAATAAAAAGGTGAGTGATTGAATGATAAATGGCCATTATCTTTTTTAAGATTTCAGAACATTATGGGGGACAAATGTTTCAGTTATATGAATGGCTTTTGTATAATTTGAGTCAAAATTATAAGAGTGTTTTTACTGCCCCTATTTGTACTGTACCTGATTGGGATGACTCTGCCTGTCCCCTCCTTCCCCTCCTACCTGCTTGTTTTCCATTGAGTTTTACCACCATGTGTGCACATGAATGCTCATCTATTAGTTTCAATTTAATAGTGAGTACGTGGTACATGTGGTGTTTGTTTTTCTATTCTTGCAATACTACTCTTAAAAGAATAGTCCCCAGCTCCACCCAGTTTGTTATGAAAGATATTTTTTTTACAGCTGAGTAGTACTTCATGGTACTAAAATACCATATTTTATGAATTCAGTCATTTCTTGATTAGCATTTCTATTGATTCAATTTCTTTGAGATTGAGGTTTGTGCTGCAATAAACATTAGAGTACAAGTGTCTTTTTGATAAAATGCCTTTTTTTCCCTTTGGATATATTGCCAATAGTGGGTTTGTTGGATCAAATGGTAGGTCTACTTTTCGTTCTTTGAGGCATCTCCATTCGACTTTCCATGGAGGTTGTGCTAGCTTTCAGTCCACTGTGAGTGTGTAAGTGTCCCCTGCTATCCGCATCCACACCAGCATCTGTTAGTTGGGAAAGTTTTGATAAAAGCCATCCTCACTGAAGTGAGATGATCTCTCAGTGTGGCTTCAATTTGCATTTCCCTGATTATTAGCATCATTGAGCATTTTTCACATGTTTGTTGGCCATTAGTCTGTCTTCCTTCAAAAGCTTCTGTTCATGTCCTTTGCTTACCCTTTTTATGGGGTAGTTTGACTTTATCTTGCTCATTTTCTTGAGTTCTTCATAGATTCTTGTTATTGGCCTTTATGAGATATGTAGCATGCAAATATTTTCTCCCATTCTGTAGGTTGTCCTGTTGATTGCTTCCTCAGCTTTCAAAAACTTTTTAATTTAATCAAGTCCCATCTCTAAATTTTGGTTATTGCTGTAATTGCCTTTGGGTTGTCTTTATAAATTCTTTGCCTAGGTCAATGTCTATAAGAGTTTTTCAAACATTGTCTTCTAGAGTTGATATAGTTTCACACCTTAGGTTTAAGTCTTTTATGCATTATGAATTAATTTTTGTGGATGGTGAGAAGTACAGATGCTGTTTCAATCTTCCACATGTATGTGGCTATCCAATTTTATCAGGATCATTTAGTGAATAGGGATTCTTTCCCAGTGCCTACTTTGTCAAAGATCAGATGGTAATATGTAGTATGAGGATGGTTTTCTATCTGGGTTTCTGTTCTGATCCATTGGTCTATATCTCTGTTCTTGTGACAGTACCATGCTGTTTTGGTTACTATAGCTTTGAAGTATAGCTTAAAGTCTGGTAAAGTGATGCCTTCCCATGTGTTCTTTTTGCTTAAGGATGCTTTGGCTATTTAGGCTCTTTGCTGGTTCCATATGAAGCATGGAACTGCAAAAAATGGCATAGGTGTTTTAATGTGTATTGTACTGAATCTGTAGATCACTTCAGGTAGTATAGACATTTTAGTAATATTGATTCTGCTGATCCATGAGCATGACATGCTTTTCCATTTGTTTACATCCTCTGCACTTTCCTTTCTCACTGTTTTATAGTTTTCCCCAGAAGTCTTTCACCTCCCTGGTTAAATATATTTTTAGGTATTTTCTTTGTTGCTATTGTGAAAAGTATTGGGTCTTTGATTTGATTCTCAGCTTGACTGTTAGTGTATAAGAATGCTACTGTTTTGTATATATTGATTTTGTACACCAAGAATCTGCTGAATTTATTCATCAATTCCAAGAATCTCTTGACAGAATCTCTGGGGTTTACTTGTCAGCAAAAGGTGATAGTTTGACCTATTTTGATCTCATTTGGATGCCCTTGATATTGTTTTCTTGTTTGATTGCTCTAGCTAGAACTTCCAGCTCTATGTTGAAATGACATGGGGACAGTGGATAACCTCTTCTAGTCTCAGAACTAAGCAGAAATGCTTTCAATTTTTCCCCATTCAGTATGGTGTTGGCTGTGAGTTTGTCATATATGGCCTTTATAATTTTGGGGTATGTCCCATCTATGTCTTTAAATATGTGTTATTTAATGAGTGAGGCACTTAAACTTCCTATCTCATCTTGGTTGTCTGGCTAAGGACACAGTTTAATAAAAGATGGTGGTGGCGGTGCAGGAAAATGGGGTGCTGGTCTGAGTGAGTGGCATGCAGTTGTTGTCATGGTCATCACTAGCACTGTTGGTTTATTAGTATGTGTACCTTGGCTGTAGACTCTCTTCCCATTTTCTGTAATTATATAGCAAATTAGGCTTGTCACACTTACATGGGGGTTTCCCAGGGCATCAACTAGTTACCAAAGATTTTCTGAAAACCACCGTGAGAGCTGTTTGTTTTAGGATTGAGTCTTTGCTATTTGAATATATCGTTCTCTCTTTGCTTTCATTATAAATGTATTATACATTATTTCTAGGTCAACATTAAAATAATCTACAACTAACTCAGTGAATTTGGCAATCTGACATATAATGTTCTAAAATGGGTGAACTCTGAATGTTTTATTCCCAGATTTGAAATGGTCAACAGACATTCTCTTGACTGTTTGATTTCTTTATCTGTAAACCGGGCAAAGTGTTTTATTCCTACAGAGGAGGCTATGACCATCAATTAGGTATTTTGTTGTAAAGGGCTTTGATAGCTTGAAAGAACAACCTTTTATAAAAACAGGATACATTGTATTTATCCTTTCAGTATTTTCTTGATTCTAATTATAACTCATTTTTTTTTCTAACCATAGAAGGAGAACGGAAAAGGGAAAATGTGAGTACAGAAAGTACCACTGATTTCCACCACAGAAAAAGAGACTCAACAAAACTAGGGAGAAAAGTCACACCACAGCATACCCTGACCCTGAGTGGGTCTAAAATTAAATTTAAACACTGTTGCAAAGTGAGACGGCTGGGACTCCTTCAGAGTCTCTCAGCACTGGAGGGCTGGAAGGGGAGCAAGAAATTGCGTGTGCAACCTAAAAATTCATCAGTTGTCACCATTAGAGGGAGATTTATAGATCTTTTGCTTTAACCTTATCCATTCATAAATGAGAGCACGTAGACTTAAAAGTTTATGTAACTTACCTCAAACTTAAGTTATTCGCCTGATCTAGTCTAATAATATTTGCTTTGCATACAACAGGGTTGTGTGATGCTATAAGCATTATTTTCAAAAGACCTAGCAATATTAAGATAAATCCTAGTAAGCCAGTACTTTGGGATCTATTTCCAAATGGATGGGAACATGACTTGTTTGCTCTAACTTTCTTTCTTTTTTTACTGTTGAGGATTCATTGAGGGTACAAAGAACCTGCTCTAGCTTTCTTCAGTGAATTTCTCTCTGTGTTGTCAGTACTTGGGGTCCCTGCATCTCTTTGTGTTCTTAGGTTTCAGAAAAGGACTCTGACTAACTTAAATACAAATAAACAAAAACATACACAAGTAAAGTCAGGATGTTATTAGAAAGGTATAAAGTAGCTCAGGCAATAAAAAAGAAGAGGCCTAACAGCCAGGGCTCAGAAAGCTCCGGATCAGCCTATCTTCAGGAAATCATGTTGCAGAACCTACTGGGGAGTCTGCCCACAGTGTGGGTGGACGGAACAGATCAAGTCATTGCTCCTGTACTTTGTCATCCTGGAATGGCTTCATGTTTCAGGGCCAGAGGATCTGACTAGTCTAGCCAGAGTCATGTACCTACACCTTGACCGGGTGAGAGGTGGGTGGATAGGGAGTGATGAAACATTTTGATGAACAGGTTGCCAAGACTAGATGCCTAGGGAAGGAGTTGTTTCCAAAAGGAGGGAAATTGAGCTATAGTTACCAAAAGAAGGAGGCTTGGATTTAGGGCAGACAGGAGCATACATATGTCCTGTATGTATGCTTTTTTACCACCACAAATAAGAGTTCTATGCATATAATTTTTACTTTGTAAAATAAGTTAAAAAAATTCAGATGTTAGCATTCTGGCTTGGTTGATACTTTTTGTTTGTTAATTTCTTGAAGTCCAATTATGTCAAATATCATATCCCATCCAAGTCCCTTGGAACAAATATCATAGCTATAATCAGAAGTTTGTTCAGTTTGGTTGCAGGTATTCATTTATTTATTCATTCTCTTGAACAATTCATTTATTCAATGCATATTTAAAATAGACTTTATGAAAGTTTAAGGCTCTGTTTATGACACTGAATTGACAGAAAGGAGAGGTAGAGATTTTCTTTTTATTAGAGTATATATTATGGCAGACTAATAAACCAGTGAACTTTTAGCAGTGCTCTAGAGAGACTGAGTTCCCAGTGGCCTTTGTCAGAGAGTGGGTAGGGAGGGATCTAGTGGCTGGAATTCAGCTCCTTTGTACCTCTACCATCACTTTTTTTTTTTTTTTGAAACAGAGTCTCACTCTGTCACCCTGGGTAGAGTGCTATGCCATCATAGCTTACAGCAACCTTAAACTATTGGGCTTAAGGGATCCTCTTGCCTCAACCGCCTGAGTAGCTGGGACTACAGGTGCCTGCCACAATGTCCAGCTATTTTTTCTGTTCTTATTTAATTAATTAATTTTTGAGATAGGGTCTCACCTTGTTACCCTTGGTAGAGTGCTGAGATGTTATAGCTCACAGCATCCTCAAACTCTTGGGCTTGAGCAATCCTCTTGCCTCAGCTGGGGCTATAGGCGCCTGCCATAATGCCTGGCTAGTGTTAGAGACCAGGTCTTGCTCTTACTCAGGCTGGTCTCGAATTCCTGAGCTCAAGTAATCCACTCACCTCAGCCTCCCAGAGTATCAAGATTAGAGGCATGAGCCGCCATGCCCAAATTCTACTATAATTCTTGATTGAAAAAATTTTGGACCAATCTGGAATAAACAAATAAATAAAAAGAGAATGCTTACTGTGGGGAAAGCTTTATTCCATACCCTTTAAGGGAATAATAAAACAAAAAAAAAATAGAGTTCCTTTACTTAGCTTGAAGGACAAAATAAAGATATAAAATAATGAAAAGTCAACAGGAGAACTGCTTGGTAGGCACCCCCACACTGTGAACTCCATCTTTGGCCCCAGTCCAGAGTTCCTGTCCAATCTTCCCAGGCAGAGAGGGCTTCCTAGAGGATGGCACATCGTGTTCAGCTTTAAACTTCTGTAAGTTCAATAATTTAAAACAAGTCAAAAAGACTTTTTATGTTGTGGATTATTTGTGTATCTTCAGATTATCCGAATTCCTAATTGTCTCTGGAGAACTTCTGGTAAAATACAAAAGTAGTCTTTAAAATAATCTCACATTCTCACTCCTCCTTCAATCTGATGTCGCTTTGAAATGAAAAGCAAAGTGACAGAATTTTATTTTTGTAGATGGAGGGTGAAATGTTTTTATTTGGACTGTTGTGCTAAGAAGAAATGTGAATTTTAAAAAATATCAAATTGCACAGAAAATTGAACTTTTGAATTTACACGTTGTACTTTAAATTTTGTCCCTGTCTTTGCCTGATGAGTGAAGTTTGAGTCTATGGCTTTCCATTATGTCTAAGGTTTGAAAATCTTAGATCTGTTCTTCCTTCATTTAAAATACTTTCAGGCCAGGTGCAGCGGCTCACGCCTGTAATCCTAGCACTGTGGGAGGGCAAGGTGTGTGGACTGCTTGAGCTCACGAGTTTGGGACCATCCTGAGCAAGATTGAGACCTCATGTCTAAAAATAGCCAGGTTCTGTGGCTGTCACCTGTAATCCCAGCTACTCAGAAGGCTAAGACAAGAGGATCACTTGCGCCCAAGTATTTGAGGTTTCTGTGAACTATGACGCCATGGCATTCTACCCAGGATGACAGATTGAAACTCTGTCTCAAAAAAAAAAAAAACATATATATTCACCATTTTGCGGCGAAATCCCACCCAGTGACTTGACTCACATCAGAAGGAATTCCAGAAATAAGAATAATCTTGTCCTTTCTGTTATTGATGTAGCGGTGTTTTTCATCACACTTTAATAGTCATGATGGTGTTTTGGCAGGCAGCTGGAAGAATCCTAGCTAACTGACGGTGCTACTCACCTTCTGAGGATGCCTCCGGGGAAAGGACATTATTTTAGGAACATTTTTTATTATTTAACTTGAGAATGTTATTTGTTAACAAAATGGTGAGTTAAAAAGCATGAGGAGCTTTTTTTTGAATGAGTGTTTCTAAGGAATATAGCAGCATATATTCAATCTGCCAGGTTCTAAACATTCAGATTCCTCAAACCAGACTGTTACAAACATTTTGATAACTCTGGGCTTGTCCTTTTAAAATGGTTTTAAATTGTGGAAATATTAAAATATAGTATTTGCCATCTAAAGTGGCAGCATTATCTTTCAGATTTAAATTTAAAGTTCACCTTACTTTTATGCAAATAGAAGTATTTTATTTCCAGAAAATATTTCATCCTAAAAATTGAGCCAGAACTCTTAATTTTGTTTTGTTTCATATTACATACAATTTGTAAAACTCTCCTTCTCTTAACATTACACGGTTTAAAGTTTTCTGTAGGAACTCTTTTCAGCTAGAAATTTCTTCTCAGTAATATGAAACTAAATTCCTGAGATTATGAACTCACATATGTGTAGAGCAGTTTGCTCAGCTTCTCTCCTGAGGTCAAAACTGTCTTTCTCTTCATCTGGCAGTTCAATGAGCTTCCCACTTGGTTGGACATGAAGTGGGTCTGTGCAAAACCAGATTGTTTAGTTAAAGTCATCAGTGTACTTAATGTTCTACCTGGATGCTTGGGACATTTGGCAAGAGCGTCCCCACCGTATCATTTAGGGGCAGAGGCTACGAAGCTGTCAATGTTTTTTGTAGGCCTATTTGCCTTTGCAACAGCTTAATATTTTCTTCATCTATCAGAAAATCTTCTGCTTTTTTTTTTTATTTTGTGCTAGTTTTAGTTTTAAAAAAGTCATTTACAAAAAATATTGTCGGAAATGCTTTATGTTATAGTTAAATACAAATTTAAATGATCCCATCTGGGTCTAGCCAAAGTAAGCTACATGTTCTCTCAGCTATGAGGTAATGAGATAGTACCTTAGAGAGAGGCACCAGGGATCTGATAAGAGTTGTTAGACGGTCATCATCTCAACAGTGATTACCATCAGGAAGGCCAAGCTGCCTGAAAATCATCTCTTGTCTTGATCAAAAGTAAATCACAAACTCACTTCTCACAGGTCATTATCAACTGTTTTCAGTGGCGCATTATGCTCAAGAGCAGAAACTCTGGAGGCAGAAAATTCTGGATCAAATATCACACTGCCCCTGACTGGTCATGTGGTACTAAAATGATTACTTCATATTGTAAAAACGTCAGTTTCCTCATCGATAATATAATAATACTGACTTCCTAGAGGGATTGAAGTGTTTAGTGTAGTACCTGGCACAAATTAGAGTTCATTAAATGCCAGCTCTTACTGTGACTATATTCATCTTGAATTATCATCTAAATATATTTCACTATTAAAATTTTTTTTTTGTAGAAGTGTTTTGTCTAGCTATCAACATCAGTTAAGAACATAGTAGCCACCTGAATAATGTGAAATATTAGGAGTTATCCATAAAATGACTTCTAATTTTATAATCACAAGTAATTACTATCAACATATTTGCAAATTTCACTTCAATTTTTTTCTATGAATGTATTTGTTTGGCAAATAAGGCTCAATGTGTATCTAGCTTTTAGTTTTTGTGTTATGTTATTAAAACAGTTTCTTTAAGTGGTCCTAAAAATACAATTTTAAGTAACTAAATAATGTGTATTATATATAATAATAAGCATGTAACTGATTTAACTATTCCCTTATTGCTGAATATTTAAACTGCTTATAATTTTTATTCATTATAACATTACCATAAACATCATTCTACATACATATTTTAAAATATGATAAATACATTCTAATATATTTTATTTTATTTATTTTTTGAGACAGAGTCTCACTCTGTCACCCTGGGTAGAGTGCCATGGCATCATAGCTCACAACAAACTCAAACTCTTGCATTCGAAAGATCCTTTTGCCTCAATTTTTCTATTTTTAGTAGAGACGGGAAGTCAGTCTTGTTTAGGTTGGTCTTGAACTCCTGAACTCCTCCTGCCTTGGTCTCCCAGAGTGCTAGGATTACAGGCATGAGCCACTGTGCCTGGTCTTCATATATACATATTTTAAAGAAGTTTGACACATCCTAAGTGCTTTCCTGAAATTTGTAGCAATCTACCTGCACTAGTATTGCCTCATAGATTTGTGAACACCAGCTGAAGACTTTTTATTTCTTCTCGGTCTGTCATTCCCACGTGATGAGTGGATTTTTTTTGCTAGTTTTCCCTATAGTTAATACTCATAGTCACATAATGTGACCTAGTTCATTATGACATTTAACTGTATATCCTGAATCCCATAGAAATTTCAATAGTTATAATTTACTTTTTAAGGAATTTTAAGTGGCAACAGATAAAGAAAAGAATTGAGAAGAGAATTAAATTATCAAATATAAGAACTATAGAGATTTAAAAATGACCAATCATTATAGGGAATGGAAAGGCCAGGCTGAATTTATTTGTATTTTCTGTTCTTGTTTCAAAGGTGAGGGTGACCCAAATGAGAAAATGGATTGTCATTATTTGTCCAACTACTTGGTCCTTCAAGTGGGGTATATCTTATTTGCATCATAATTCACAATTATCTTTTCAGCCGCAATATGTTTACTGGATGTCAGATTTAATGGGCATTTGGCCAAGGAGTCTATGTGAGAGGAGCACAGCACGCATGTGGTCTGAGTGTGGGATTCAGTCATTTATTCTTCAAATATTTGCTGAACACCAACTGGGTGCTGGGCCTTATTCTGTGCACATCAGTGAAACAGAGAGATAAAGACGTTAGCCCTCTTGGAATTGACATTTTCATGAGAAAAGATCCTAATAAACAAAATAAATACATTTTAAAATACATTTGGAGGTAATAAGTGCCACAGGGTGAAATAAGGCAGGGAAGAGGGTATGGAGCTTGGGCCAGGAGTGGGAGTTAATGCTCTCAAGCAGGTACTCAGGAAAGGCTTCCCTGAAAGCCAAGCTTGAAGGGGGTGAGTATATGAGCCCTGCAGCTACCTGGGGCAAGTGTTTTCCAGCGTATACACCACTGGGGGTTCAGGCATGTTCTGTTAACAGAGTTTTGTCTCCATGAAAGGCTTCATGAAGCAAGTGAAAAAATCTGAAACAACTTGATCCATGGGCCACTAAAGAGGGGGGGGAGCCTCCATGGTGGTCCATATTTAAATTTGGTTTCAGATTTGTCTAAAAATATTTTGGCTGCCCAAGTACTGATTAGGTAGCACCGAGTGTATCACAGTAGAGGAAGCCACATCTGGCCTTGAACTGTGGATCTTGGTGGGGTTTGTTGGGTCTCATGGGATGAAGACCATCATCAGTGAAGAGCTACTGCTCTGCAGTAAGGGGGCTGGAGGAGCTAAATGGTTGGAGTGGCCAGAACCCCAAGTTAAAGACAGCATGTACGGAGCACAGTAGGCACCAAAGGAATGGAATACACAGGAAATACCTTACGGGAATCCTCAGAAATACGTGTATATGGGGGCTTCATAGGGATGGCGAGTCTGTCACAGTCATCTACACATAAATTTTATTTTAACCTAATTTGTCTGCACAGGCAAGTATATGGATTATTGGGAAATTTCTAAGCCTTTTTCAATGTTGAACCAGAATTTCATGGAATACTTTTTCATTAGTTTTCTCTCTTTAGCCTAAGGATACTGAAGACCGGCTTATTAAGTGGATGACAGGAAGGACCACCAGCAAAAGCCAGTAGTAATCTGTCGCAGGGAAGTGTGACTAATACCACAGACCTATAATGTAGTAAACTACCTAGAAAACCCAACGGGAGTGGTCAGAGCTCTTTTACAGTGTGATTTTCATCCAGTCATTTACAGGACAGGTGATGGAAAGAGTCCTAGGTCAGAGACAAAGGGCTTTGTCACTCACAGCAGGAAGCAGCATGAGTGCCCCCATACTGGGTGCCTTTAAGCTGCATTGCCCCTTAGTGACCAGCAAATATCTCCATGTGCAGTCAGTTGTGTTTCAGGATGGAAATTCCTGCACTATGGAAATCTGACAGTTTCATAGAGGACAGTAAGTGTGCTGGCCCATTCCTGAGAGGGAAACCCTACCTTCCACGAAGGTTCACCTACACAAACATCCTTCATGCCAACTTCCTTGCAAAGATAGTTTGTCACGAGAGTGGTCAATGATTCTGCTTGCAAGATATGCAGAAAAGCTTGAGACCCACGAAGAATTGTCTCCCCAACAACATTCACAACTGGTTTTAAGAAAGTCAGGCAAAATGTGAACAACAAATCTAAAATCTGCTTTTTGAGAGTACCTCTTGCCTGGAAGAAACCCTGCCACAAATGATCAATTCTCAGTTTGCCACGCCCTTTAGACTGCTAACCGTATCTCTGGGGGCAGTAGGTCCTTTGCTGCTGTGCTACTGAAGGACAAGTCTCTGTGCAAGGTTCTCCAATGTTCTTCAGGACAATTACTGAATAACTTCTACAGAGCGTGCGCTCACTCATTACTATCTCTCGTATTCCCTGTCTCATGTTCTGCAGGACTAGGGGTAGATGCAGCTAGTGGTTACCCAGTGTTCTGGATTGGAGTCTGAGATGGAAACGAGGTTGCTGGAAAGGAGGTCTGACACGACAACCAAATCCTAAGCCATAACTCCATTAAGTCCTATTTTCATATTGAATAGGCTATGAAATTGTATTACCTATCAATGATGGAAAGAAAAATCAACATATGATGTTTCTTCATTTAATGAAGTTCCTTCTCTATCCTCCCTGCTTTGCTGCCCCTAATATTTTTACATTAGCATGATAAGAAACACTGGAATGTGTGGGACAGGCCTGGGTGTTCAGAGGCCATTGCTCATCAGTCTGTGAATACAGTTTTAAAACCAGTCATTTGTCATTACTGCTAAAAATAGCGTGGAATTAAGATAGAATAAAGATTTCTTCTACCGCCTCCTAGTTTCTGGGAATTGAAGGTAAGTACGCATGGTGGCATTCCCTGAAGCACCCTGCAAGTTGTTTATGTGGTCCTGATTAAGGTGCTTAATGTCTCTCAGAGAGGCTGGTACTTTAAATGGGAGAATAATCCTTGTTCTGCTCATTTTACAAATTCATAATAATAATTAAAATTAACAATGTACTATACTCGTATGCATATGAAAGTACTTTGGTAATTGACACAATTATAAAATGGCATTATAATTATGGCAGTATTTAAATAAAGTAGAACTTTTCCTTAATATTGACATGGAGAAACTGGTTGTACTATTTCCTCAAGTTTCAGTATTGATAAGGAGCATAATCTGATCTATAAAAAACAGAATCCATATAAGAATGAGTGACATCCTAGAGCATTAGAGAAATCTCAGTAACAATCACATAACGTTGCTCTCAATTCTCACTCACTTGTTTTTCTTAGTTGCACAACCCCCAAACGTAACCAAGAGTGGTAACCAAGTCGTTCACTCAGATTTCCAGGAAGATCCTCCATCCTCAGTTCATCTGAAGCTTCTGAAAGGTAATGTCACCCTCAGTCTGTGACTAATCATAATGCTAACGTTTTCTCTTTTAACAATTGGAGAGGTCTAATAGGAATCAACAAATATACTTTGGGTGGGCTGGAGAAGAAAAGGCTTTGTCTCTCTACATGCAACTAGAACAATTCATGGAAATCATGACCCTCAAAGCAACTGACAATATCTGCTTTTGTTTTAAATTTGTAGATAAAACAAATACACTGTGATTCCTTGATTCAAGCAACCAACCTGGTACTGGTACTGTGTAAGTAAATACTGCTTTTTTAAAAAAGAAAAAAACCAATTCACTTACTGCTAACTTGTGTAAGTTCTCATCTTGAAACTAGTGACAGCTGACACAGAAATGTTTCTAGGATCAAAACTGAAAGCAGGTAGATACTGTGGTTGTATAGCTGAGAATATCAAGTGTGCCTGAGTTGGAGACATGTGGAGGTTGCTGAGATTTGGTTCACTGAACAACTAGGTGAAATATATATTATAAGTTCAGATATGACTGCACTCTTAATTTCTGATAGCAACTCAATAGGTCCTCTCTGTGTTTGTATTTGTGAGAGAGAGAGAACTCCTGCTACCTATCATAGGCAGTTTATAACTCAGATGTTAGTTCTTTCTTCAGATACCAACAACTAGTGGTCTCATTGGAGTGATATTAGCTAAATTTGAGGGAACAAATGAGAATGATATAAAAGGTAAAAAGAAGTCAAGTGAAGGAGTTAGATTCAGTCCTGTTTCACATTTTCTCATGTCAGGAGTGCTGCCAACACCCAACTTGGGCAGATCTAAGTCACTTTTTGGACATCACTTAATGTGTAGGCTAAGTATGAGTGAGGTCACCAGCTTTCCTGAGTAATAGAAACTACGATGCTACAGGCTTACCTTGCTTTATTGTGCTTCATAGACATTGTGTGTCTTTTTTTTTTTTTTTTTTTTTTACAAATTGAAGACTTGCGTCCATCCTGTACTAAGCAAGTCTGTTGGTCCCATTTTCCTAGTAGCACATGTTCATTTTATGTCTCTGTGTCACATGTTGGTAACTCTTGCAAGATTTCAGATTTTATATTTATTTATTTATTTATTTATTTATTTATTGTTGGGGATTCATTGAGGATAAAGAGAACCAGGTTACAATGATTGCTTGTGTCAGATAAAGACCCTCCCATATTATTATTATCATTATTATATCTGTTATGGTGATCTGTGACCAGTAACTTTGATATTAATATTGTAATTGGTTGGGCGAGGGTGTCACAGACTGTTCCCACATAAGACAGTGAACTGAACCAATCAGTGTGTTATCTTCTGACTGCTCCGCTGACTGGCCATTACCCTGTCTCTCTCTCTTTGAGCGTCCATATTTCCTGGCACACAACATTATTGAAACTCAATAGGTTTCAATTAATTAGGACAATTAATAACCCTACAACACCCTGTAAGTATTCAAGTAAAAGAAGAGTCGTACATTTCTCACTTTAAATAAAAAGCTAGCAGTGGATAAGCTTAGTGTGGAAAGCATGTTGAAAGCCAAAATGAGTCAAAATCTAGGCCTCTTGCTGATATGAAACAAGTTTGAGTGGTCTGGATAGGAGATCAAACAAGCCACAACATTCCCTTAAGCCAAAGCTTAATCCAGAACAAGGCTCTAACTCTACTGAATTCTGTAAAGTCTGATAGAAGTGAGAATGTTGCAGAAGAAAAGTTTGAAGGCAAAGGGATTACTGAGTTCATGAGATTTTGAAGAAAGAAACCGTCTCTATAACATAAAAGGTGAAGTAGCGAGTGCTGATGAGGAAGCTGCAGCAAGTTCTCCCGATGTAGGCAGCTACACTAAACAACAGATTTTCAGTGGCAACAAAACAGCCTTCTATTGGAAGAAGATGTCACCTTTGATTTTCATAGCCGAGAGGCGAAGTCAATACCTGGCTTCAAAATCAGGCTGTCTGTCTCATTGGTGGCTATTGCAGCTGGTGACTTTAAGCTGAAGCCAATTCTCATCTACCACTTCAAAAACCCTAGGGCCCTTAAGAATTACGCTGAATCTACTCTGCCTTGCTCTATGAATGCAGCAACAGAGCCTGGATGACAGCACATGGGTTTACAGCATGGTTTACTAAATATTTTATGCTTACTATTGGGATCTACTGCTCAGGAAAAAAAGATTCCTTTCAAATATAACTGTTCATTGACAATGCAACTAGTCACTCAAGAACTCTGATGAAGACATATGAGGAAACGAGTGTTGATGTTGTTTTCGTGCCTGCAAACAAACTATCCATTCTCCAGCTTATGAATTGAGGAGCCATTCTGACTTTCAAGTCTTATTATTTAAGAATTTATTTATTAATATAAAAAGTGTATTTTGTAAGACTATAGCTGCCATATATAGTGATTCTTCTGATAGATCTGGGGAATATCAGTCAAAAACCTTCTGAAAATAATTCACCATTCTAGTGTCACTGAGAATGTTTGTGATTTGTGGGAGAAGGTCAAAATAGCAACATTAACAGGCATTTGAAAGAAGTTGATTCCAACTTTCATGGATGACATTGAAGGGTTCAAGACTTTAGCAGAAGTAATTGCAGATGTGGTAGAAATAGCAAGAGAACTAGAATTAGAAGTGGAGCCTGAATATGTTACTGATTGGCTGCAATCTCATGATAAAACTTGAACAAATGAGGATCTGCTTCTTATAGATGAGCAAGGAAAGTGGCTTTTTTTTTTTTCAGATGGAATCTACTCAGAGTGAAAATGCTGTGAACATTGTTGAAGTGATAATAGAGGAGTTAGAATATTACATCAACTTAGTTAAGTAAACAGTGGTAGGAGTTGTGAGAATTGACTTTAATTTTGAAAGAAGTTCTACCACAGAGACAGCATTGCATACTATATAGAAATCATTCATGGAAGAAAGAGGTGGCCAACTTGATTTTTGTCTTATTTTAAAAGAATCACTGTAGTTATTTCAACTTTCAGCAACCACCCTGATGAGTCCACAGCCGTGAATGTCAAGGCAAGATCCTCCATCAGCAAAAAGATTACGATAGGCTGAAGGCTTAGATGATGGTTAGAATTTTTCAGCAACAAATATTTTCAAATTAAAACGTATACTTTTAAAGACAAAATGCTATTGCACACTCAGTAGACTGTAGAACAGTGTACACATAACTTTTATATGAACTAGGAAACCAAAATATTTGTGTGATTTGCTTTACTACACTGGTCTGGAGTGGAACCCACAGTGTCTCTGAGGTATGCCTGTAGGTGTGAGTAGTCTAAATCAGTGAGTCTCAAATTTTAGCATTCGTAGAGTCACACAGATTGCTTGCCCCATCCACAGTTTCCATTCTGAAAGTCAGGGGCAGGGCCTGAGAATCTGCATTTCTAAAAAACTCCCAGCTAGTGCACAGGCTGCTGCATGGGGCACCCACACTTTGTGACCCACTGGAACCACAGCATCTCCACCCATGCGTTTTATAAATATTTCTGTCAAACTGCACATTCCTGTCATGTGAATGAGCTTCCCCCTCCCCCTTTCCCCATCACAATAATATGTGAGCACAGAATTTATACAGGTTTTGAATGTGATCAATGGAGAGTCAGGAAAATTGAGTGCATGCTTAGAGGGGCTTCTTTCTCTTTTTATTTTTTATTTAAATTTTTTTAAAATTTCAGATTAATATGAGGATACATTTTTGTCTTTTTTTCAGGTAAAGAGTCTTGCTTTTACTGTGTTGCCCAGGCTGGCCTTGAGGGCTTAGGCTTAAGAGTGCTCCTGTCTCAGCCTCCCTAGTAGCTAGGGCTTGGGTTTCACTTTTTATGTGAGAAACCAGCTGGCTTATTTCGAAATGAACTCACTTCTAGTGTTTATTGAAGAGACTACAAAACTCAAATTCCTTTAATAATAAAAATGATGACGACTCAACAGCAGACACTTTTTTTTCAATTATATCACATTGAATGGGGTGGACCCAGAGTAGGAATTCAGAACAATCCTTCAGGACAAGGCAAAAGGCCCAGAAGCCAGGCACCTGCACACTTCCTTTCTGTCTGTGAGAGACTCTTGAACTTTCATACACTCATCATATGTTCATCTCTCATCCTATATCAAGTAGTTACCTAGATGCAGGGATCACAACTGCTAACAAGATAGACATCATTTTTGCTTTAATGGGGCTTGCCTTCAGTATGGGTGGGGAGGTAAGGGGAGAGAAATACTGAGAGAATGAATGAGTGAACAGTACATACTCCTGAAAAATATCTCATAGCAATAAGAAAATGCAGAGGTAGAAAACAGTGATTTGGTGATTAGGTGGTCAGGGACAGTCATTCTGAGATGACATTTAAGTTGTCGTTCAAAGGACAAGCAGAAGTCAACTGTGAGATCAAGGAGGATGAGCCTTCCGAGAGGAGGGGGCAGCTAGTGCAAAAGCCTTAAGGTAGGAGGGAGTGTGGCAAGTTTGAGGAATGGAAGGTCAGTGTGGGTGAGCATTGCGAGCCAGAGAGAGAGAGTGGTACCAAATCATTTGTAGGACAGGCAGGGACCAGATCAAAGTCACTGACTGGGATTTAATCACCAGCATAATGGGAAAAGAAAACCATTGGCTGGTAATGATGTGATGAGATTATAAGGTCTCAGAGGGGAGAATATCCTGAGAAGGGGATGGAGCCTCAGTGGGCCGGTTGGATCCATTAGGGTAGTACAGAAGAAGACAACAGAGGCCTTGGCAAGGTGTCCAGTTGTGAGCTGAAGAGCCCTCAGATTTTGGAGGGATGTGGCTGATTATGCATTGCTGATTGTTCAATTATGGGTGAGGGGATATATGTTAGGGAAATCGAGGCACCAAGAATTATCTTTAAGATCCTTGCTATTCAACAGTGTGACGTGAAGACCAGCAGCACTGCATTATGTGGAGGGTGTTACAAATGAAGAACCACATGCTATATTGTAGACTTACTAAATTAAAAGATCCACAGAAGATTCATACACACATTAAAATTTGAGAAGCCATGTGTGAGATCATGATTCTAACCCCTAAGGAGGATAGTACGACTTGTTGAGATGGAGGACCCTGAGGTAGGAGTCAGTTGGGATGAGGAGAGGGAGTCAAAATTTCTCTTCTATGTATGCAGATTTGGAAATATGCATTTGACATGCCGTTGGAGACATCAAGTAACTCTGAATCTGGATTTCTGAGGAGCGGTCAGGTCTAGAGAAAAGGCTCGAGATTCACTGACATGTGGGTGGTTTTCGCTTTCCAATGAATGCACAGAGTGAGAGAGCCAACAGAGGACAGGGCCAGGAACGAGCTGGGCACTACAAAGTTGGAAGTCCATTAAAATGAAGAGTTAGCCACAGAGACTGGACAGAGAGAGCATAGCATCAAGGAAGCCAAGAGAAGAGAATTCTGAAAAAAAAATACTCAACTGTGCTGAAGAGTGCTGAGAAGTTGAGTTAGAAACACAGAAGAGAACGTTGGATGTGGCAACACAGAGGTCAGTGGTGAATTAAGATAGTGGGAATGAATGCCTTTAGGAGTACAGAGAGGAGACATTTTGATGTAAGTGAATAGGAGACATTGCTTACAGATGACTTTTTCAAGCTTCTGGGAGACAATATAGTTTTATGTCACTCTTGATTTCTTCTGCCACAGCCAAATTCCTAACTCTGTCCTTCCAGACACTTGGTGTACAAAGTATAAAAGGAACTACCTATTGCCTTTGAGAAGCTCATCATCTAGTGAGACCCACACAACTAATTGCAATGTTCTGATAACAATATATTAGGATTGTACGTGAGGTGTGTGATGGATTAGAAAGAGAGTTGATTTTTGCTTGGATTATGGTAGGCACATTGCTTATGTTGAGTAAATCCTCATTGCATTCCTTTGATTTTATCCCTATTTTACTATGAAATGGAAGTTCAGAGAAGTTCAGGATTTGTTTATGTGTCAGAACTAGTAAATGCAGAAGCTAGAATTTGAACCCAGGTCTGCTGATCTCAGTCCATACCACATTGTATTTCAGAGTGGAAGAGGGAACAAATAAAAATGAAGCTTACTAAATTGTGAGTGCTCCTTCGGTGTACTAGGGACATTACGTTCATGGCTTTATTTGAATTCCGAGGTGGATATTTTAACCCCCCCCTTTTTTTTTGTAGAGACAGGGTCTCACTTTATCGCCCCCCTTGGTAGAGTGCCATAGTGTCACACAGTCATAGCAACCTCCAACTCCTGGGCCTAGGCTATTCTCTTGCCTCAGCCTCCCAAGTAGCTGGGACTACAGGCGCCTGCCACAATGCCCAGGTATTTTTTGTTGTTGCAGTTTGGCCAGGGCCAGGTTTGAACCCGCCACCCTCGGTATACGGGGCTGGCGCCCTACCCACTGAGCCACAGGCACTGCTGGACTCCCTGCTCCTTCTTCAGTCCCTGCTGGAGCTCATTATTCTCTACAGATTGGGTGGGGAGTTTGCATAACCAAGTTTGTAAATAGGTACCACTTCAGAAACTATTTAGGACTCTGTGACCTGTTTTAACAAAAACACAATAAACACATTTCTGTCAAAGTAAAAATCAGTTCTTTGCCTTTCAAATTTGTTGGAACAACTAAGTTTAAATATTACTGAGCAATTACCACCTGAAAGGCTAAATAAAAATGCAGCTTAGCCCAAGTCAGATGATTTATATTTTTATTAACACAAGCCCCCTTTTAAAGGTTATTGACAATAACATATGCTTTTCCAATCCTCCTCAGTAACTCTGGACGGTGCCCTATTTCTGTAGCTGGCTAATGGGCATTTGCCTTGGTGTCTGCTTGAATAATGCAAATCTGAATTTTAGGGTTTTACCTAAGGGATTTCCTCGACCTCTTTGACTCCGTCCTGCCTTTGCCTGGTAGTTCTCTGTGTCTGGAAAATGTCTTGAGTGTCGTGAGTAGCCATTGTCCTCCAGTCTCTTTCAGTAAAAAAGAGCAGCCTGTGATGTGTCTTAATTTACTTTTTTCAAGATTACAGTGTAAGGCACAAAGGAATCAGTGATGAACTTGATGGACTGTCCAGAGTGGCTTCCACAGCTTCTCTTGTTTGCTCTCTGGTTGAAGCTGGAGGAAGGCAGTGGTGACAATTATACATGGGTGTCTGTTTAATGAAATTTAGCTTAGAAATTCATTCTGAAACATTGAATTAGACTGGATAGACTAACACAGTAACCAATAACCCTGGAATGGCAGTGGTCAATCCAACAGTACGTTTTCAGTCACACAAGCCATTGCACGTCCCAGAGTCTCTCCAGGGGTTTTCCATGCGGGCTTCAGCATTCCAGGGTGTTTCCTTCTTATGGCCCTTTTCTCTCAGAATGTGGCTTCAGGGTTTGTCTAAGCAGAGAAAGTGACCTCCATGCCCCAATCCCTTGGTCATATTTAGTCATCGTCTTCTGTGTGTCTAGGAATGGGTGGGAAAACTAAGGTGGGCATTAGTAATGTCTATTACAAACACCTTTGGGAAATGTTCCAAGCCTATCTTCTTGGACATTCAGATGCCTGACGGCCATGGTATATGGCTCAAGGTAGAAGAGTATGTAGGCAGGGGGTGACATACTTAACCCATCTTGAAGACAACAACAAATGTCTTTAACCACAGGCCTGGATGACGAACTTCCCAAAGTTTTCTTGTACGCCATGTTGGCACAGAGACCACAAAGAGAAAACAGACTACTCTTCTTACAGCCCTGAGTAAATAAATACACTTTTATGAGATATTTTCTTTTTTTTAAGGTTTTATTTATTCATATATTTGTTTATTTTGAGACAGAGTTCTCACTTTGTTGCCCTTGTTAGAGTGCTGTGGCATCATAGCTTGCAGCAACCTCAAACTCAAACTGAGCTAAGAGATCTTCTTGCCTCAGTTTTTCATTTTTAGTAGAGATGGGGGGTCTCACTTTTGCTCAGGCTGGTCTCAAAGCTCAAGTGATCTACCTACCTCAGCCTCCCAGAGTGCTAGGATGACAGTCTGGAGCCACTGCACCGGGCCTGAGATATTTGTAAAGTAGTCAAGGACTTCATATTTTAAGCCTACACCTGGATTCTACTAGGTACAAAATAGGCAAGTGAAGATTTATCTATCTTTATTTCTGTTTCATCCAAGGTTTGTTTTAGGAATTAAAAAAAAAAATGGAGTCCAGGCAGCAGTGATGGAAAAAAAAAAAAAAAGAAATGTAGAAAACTCAATCACATACAAGATGGATAAACTATAACTCTGTGAGCCTTCTCTAAGAGACAGAAATGGGATCTTTTCATTTAACACATGCTTGTTATCCTGGGAGCAAGTTTGGTAATAGTTTCTCATTATAAAAATGTGATCAGGCCCTACTGCTTTACAAACATCATACATACGTGTATATAATCTCATCTCTAAATTTTCAAGGTAGAAGAAAGTAATCTAATTATGTGGATAATTAAAAACAACCAAAGTGCAAGTTTAAAACTTGTACTTTTATGACTGCAAAGCAGGCTATCAAAATGACAGGGTGTCTGGATGTGATCGTTGCACGCACCCAGATTAAATGAGTGCATTAGTTGATTGCTTCTGGTATGAAGATAAGCAGAGAAAAGTATAATAATGTTGGCATTTGAGTGGACCTAATTAGGCTTCAAGTTTAACACTCCATTAAGATGAATGGGAAAGGGTCACCCCTGTTCAAGCTGTGGCATTGTTTTAGTGAGTCTGGATATTGCTTCTGAAGACAACAGTCTGTCAGCACACATTCTCATAGTCACCCTTAGAAGGCAGACTGGAAATTTAATTCTTTTAAAATTAAATTTCAGGTTCTGGAGGCCACAGTAAAACCCATGGGAGATCTTAAATTCTCAAGTTCTGCAGCTGTTATTAGTCATAAACAACAACAATAATAACGATAACACATTCCCGTGTGTAGAGGAACTTTCAAGTGCAGACTTCTGTGTTTCCTGAATATGATCTGGTGAGACTAACAACCACCAGTTTACCACGGAAGGTCTCTATTCATAGAGAGGGTGAGTGACTTGGCTAAAGTTATAGTGTGTCCCCAGCAAAGCCAGAAATAACATGGAGGGACTATAATATTCAGTTTTTGTTGCCGTAGTCTGTCATCCATCAGGGTGAGGGAGTAAGGAATAATGATCTCATCTACTAACTGAGTGCACATGCATTTGAAAGAAAGCTCAGGAGTCAAAAGCAGCACAGTGGACGAGTTTGCAGAGAGATAACTGGGTAAATCCTGCCAGCCTACCATATGGAAATTTGGCTCGGTAGTGTGTGAGTAGGAGAAAAGTTTAATCATAGCACAGACAAAGTGCATGGATGTAATCTTAAAGTTATGTGACTCCAGAATCACATTCATGATCATCACCTAAAGAGCTACAAAGTCATCCTATGCCTTTAAGGACTGGATTCATTAACTAGATGTCTGGAGATTGCATAGGGAGATGTTTGAAGACTATATAACAAGAAACCACATATGGCTTGAGATGAGTGTTTGGAGGATGGTCGCCATGATTTTCTGACTCTTTGAAGGTGTTGTGGCTACATCTCCAATTGCGATCCTAGGACGGGGAGTGTTGCAGACTTGCTGCATGCCATTGGGTGAATAATTTTCTCTTGTTAAATTTCAGTTGCTTATTTTTAAAATTAATGAGATGAAATATGGCCTCCTTATCAAAGCCCTAGGTTTTGTGACTGTGTTCATTCCTTTCTGTGGCAGAAAGGAAGTTTTGATGTACAACTGATGCCAAGACAGACCCATAATCATGCCCAACTCTTTCCTAAATAGCTCTACTTACAAAATTATTATGAATTTTAGAACTCTTTAAATGGGTCCAATTTTAGTAAAATAATGTCAGTGTTTTTTTTTTTCTTTACTAAAAATAAACCACATATAGAATCATTGATCCTAGGATTTTGGAGTTGGATGGAAGAAAATGTAGTTCTCGCAGCCAATTTTCTACCAAGTGCTCGAACTCTTATTTCAGCTCTCTGACTCATGATTTGTCATCGCTTGAACTTGTCTAATAATGGAGTGTTTAGAACGGGGCATTCTTCCTTAGTATGGATCATCTTGTTGTAATGCATTCTTTTTCACAGTTCATCTTTTAAAATTATTTTTGTTTTAAGGAAAAACCAAATTTATTTGGGTTCATCCTAATTAATAAATTTTATTGTCTATCTATAGCTTGCTTTACTCCAGAATTATTTATTTAATACTACTTCCAATAATTCATTGACAAGATTAAAATATGGAAAATGGCAAAGGGAAATAAAGGAAAGAAAATGAAGATTAAGGTGGATAAAGTTCACTACATAAAATACATTTGTTAGGATATTATATACTTGCCTGTAGTGAGTCTCAAATTTAATTTGAACTTGCTAGCAGGTAAATCAAAGAGAAAAATAAGATCAGTTACATATCTAATAGCATCTACATTTACAAAAACCCTAATTAATTGAAAGAAACCAATGATTTCTGGTCCTGAGTCCTGAGAGTGTTTTCTCTCCTGAGTTCTCATAGGAAGGACTTGTATAGTAAAGAGTATTTTTAGCAAAATTATTTAGCAAAATAATAATAATTATTGTGGTTTATTTTAGATACTTTTTAAATTGACAGATACATTTAGCAACATTCTTATACTGAATTTCACAACAGATTTCATCAGATTTTTCCTCATGATAAAATGCCCAAGGGCAAGTTACCTGGTACTTAGTAAGTGATGATATGAGTTGAATTGTGTCCTCCTAAAAGATATTAGAGTTCTAACCCTGATACCTATGAATATGACCTCACTTGGAAATCAAGTCTTTGTGCCTATGATCAGGTTAAGATGAAATAATCCAACGTGACTGATGTCTTTCTAAAAAGAGGAGACAGATGCAGACACAGAGGGAAGGCCGTGTGAAGATAGAGGCACAGGTCAGAGTTATGTTGGCACGTACTAAGGAATGCCAGGGTCTGTCAGAAGCTGGAAGGGTCACGTACGTATTCACCACTGGAGGTTGGGGAGGGAGCCCAACCCCACCAATGCACCGATATGGGTTTTTATCCTTCAGAAGTACAGTGAGGGGATAAATTTCTGTTGCTTTTAAGCCACTCAATTTGAGGCTCTTCCTTACAGCAACCCCAGGAAACTTGCATGTTGATCAATAAATATTTATTAAATGTATGGATAAATCTTATGCATCAGTTGACTGGTAGGAAGAGACTCCTCAGAAATTTAGAAGCAATGCTATGATTGCTCAAGAAAGAAAACTGACATAAATAATCCCACCAAATATCTTAAAATCCATTTCTTTTCTTACTAAAGTCAGTACTTGTACATAGAAGATTTTTTTTTATTGTAGGGTTTAGAATTAATAATCCACGATCAGGGGGTCTAGTGTGTAGATTCAGCTACTACTATGAGCTATTTCATTTTCAATGAGATAGAACCATTTTAGGAGATAGTTGTAGTAATCAGTCTAAAAGTAGATGTTCAGTAAATATTTATAGACATATGATACGTGGTAAATTCTATTATTATATGATTCATTTATAATGAGGTTAGGGAAAGGTCCTGTCACACAGTGTCTTCATTGTAAAGATGACATACTACACTTACGTATTTCGATAAAGGAATCCTATTATCCCGATTGTGAATTTTACCATGTATGGGAGTTCCTGCTTCTTTTTCACTAGTCCATCTCAGACTTATAACCATGATTTCAATACTTATCATCTCCAACTATCTTCAAGAAATCAAATATATCAAGGATTCCCTAAACATGGAGAAGAAAAGAAAATGAAAAACGAGCCAAGAAGAAAACAGTGTTCTGATTGTGGTTGGAACACAGTTAACAATGTTGTGGCCAGACTAGCTTTGGTCTCTGGAGTGCTGGCTTCCCCTTCTCCTCCGTCCTCAGGCAGTCGATTGGTATGATAAGATAAAGGCTTCAACTCCTGGGTCCTATGCCCGCTGCAAATAATGAAAGCCTAGGAAGGTCTTCAAACAGATAAACAGCATGCATGATGAGAGAGTTTGGGGAAAAAGCCACTTTCTTTTCAATAACCTTATATTTTATTTGAAATAATAAAGCATTTGAGAATCATTTACCTTCCAAGTATGTGAATAATGATGCCTTCAATTTGAATTGTAGAGATGAAGTTTCTCAGGCATCATTCTGGACCAGAAAAAAAGAAGAAGAAACCCCAAACTCCAACAAACAAAAAGCCCCCAAACATGGCCAGCCATCTCCAGTGGACCCATGAGAATATGGAGCCCTTCAACGTTCACATGGCTGTAAGAAGCTCCGCTCTGGGCCTCTTTCTTCCCTAGGTTCATCCCACCGGCTGTTCCCCCCCTGTTAGAAATAAAAGGCTCACGTTCCTGAAACCGCCCTATGCTTGTAACATTCAGAGGTTCTCTCTCCCCCCAAATTTGAGCTGAAGCACTTTTCCTTTCTAAAGAGCAGCATCTGGCCTCTTCGTGCGCTCATTTGCATGCCAATACTGGATTGCTCTCCCAGCGCACAGCTATTTAATAGTGGTGCTGGTGTCCGAGCTCTGGGAACAAACCAAATGGTTTGGGTGTGCTTTTGTGTGCAGTGTGGGTCGCTGCTACAGTGTGCTTATTAAGAATAGTACACATTCATTATAACAAGATTGCTCTTTTGCTCAGGGGCCATCACAGCGCATTCTGTAAATGAATTAACAGTAGCATGCGTTTGTGTATTATGGGCCCAGAAGATGCATTTGTTTATTAAATAAATCTGCAACACAGAAAGTATAGTTGAAAAAAATTCTAGAAAATAATCAGCATGCGCATGTACAGTAGCTATTTTTTTTTCTTTGAAACCTCAATGTCTTGGCGAGTTCTCCTCCTTTGTTTCTTTTAAAAGAACCAGAAATCACAGGCCACACCATAGACGAACAGGCTGCAAGAACTGATGTTAAAAAGAAAAAAGAAACCGAGTCTAAGTTATGGAAGCACAAAACATTTCCAGAAATAGTATAGTAAATAAAACTATACCTTTAAAATAATTTAATATTATGGTTCTTTTATTTTTCTTTAAATTCTTTTGATTTCTTTGAAAAACAGCTTTTCTCTAAGATCATCATCATCATCATTTTTTAATTTAATTTTTATATTTTGGCTAATATTTAACCCACAGCACATATATGTACATATATATAATTTTTCCCCTTGAACTTTGTTTTCTTTTTAAACACAAGGTCTGCTTTTAGGATATTCAGCTAATCTTGGTCCATTTATATCCAACCTTTTGGCCCAGGTATGCCTAGCATTCTAACAGACATGAGTCAGTCTGTTGGATTTTCTTTCTGTTAACTAATAATGTTTTAAAGCCCACAATTTCATTGAGAACTCAGAGTAGGTTTTCGGATGTGGCTATTCTCTATTTCTCCCCACTTACAGTTTTTATCTTGCTATCTTTAATATGTAATCTGATATTTTGAACACTTAAAGTATAATGGGAAGAAAATAGAATACTTTAAAATACAAAATGCTGAGTCTAAAGCCACTGTAAAGATAGGAGGAAGTCTATTTAAATGAACCAACGAGGGGAAAAAATAAAATGAATCCAGGAAACAAGAAAAGAAGAAACAGCTATATTCCCCCATTTTTGAAATTCTTACATTATTAAAAGTAAAAATGTCTTTTAAAAGATAAATTGATTCATATTCGATTTCTTGAAATCTTTCTATAAAATCCAGGGTACCAATTTAAATTTGCCAGAACATTTTAATAGGGAAAGTCTGGTAGAACGAATAGATTAGGATTTCATAGATTTTCAGCTTAGCAAAAGATCTACAACACTGTTAAAAAAAAATACCAGCTAATTAGTATATATGCTATATAAAAAATGTATTTGTAAGAAACATGGCAGGACTTACAAAAGATATTCCATATGCAGTAAAAATACGTAACTAATTGAAGCAGGATTATACTTTTCTCCAACGTGGAATCTTAAATATCCATCATTTTGTCCTTAAACAAGTAATATTTAGCTTTACTTACTGAAAAAAAAAAAACCCAACAAAACCCTGCTATTGTAACAATTGATTTAATACTTAATATAAGGGGAAAAATATTTGAAACTCAGGTTATTTTCTTTCTTGCTATCTCTCTTTCTCTCTCTTTTTTTCTGTTAAAAAGCTCTATTTTTCTAGAGCATTTTATTTATTCTGCTGCAGCTTTTAGAGAGGCCAGCCAATCAGAAAGTCTGTAAAGGCCCAGGCCCAGGCTCAGTGCTGAGCTCCAAATGCGATTCTAGTCCTGACAGGGGGATTATAGGAAACAGATGACTTACGCTTCTAATTTGTGGCCTTAAATTGCAAACAGAATTTCAGGAGTCGAGCAGAGTAATAAATGGCAATAGAAAAAGCCACACACAGCCAAATCAGTATGTGGTGGTTGTAGGTTAAACTAAATGGGAAGAGACAGGTTATGATGGTTCAGTGTATTACAGAGAAGAAAGTCTTAAATTACTGGTGCTGAGAGGTATTGCTCCATGGCAGACAGTATTGCATTGTGTAGTCTACAGATATCACAAGCAGAACAATAAAAAAGCAGGTTTAACGTAGAACCTGTTGCTGGAGGAATCGTAGTTTTTTTTTTTCCTCTCTCTCTCTCTCTTTTAGAAATGGAAGTGGTGTTTTATGTTTGTTTTGACCTCTGCTGTATACTTGGCCCCTTAACATCTGTTTTCTACCGTTGCCGTTTTTCACACCAAATTAAATGTCGAGGAGTCAGATAAAATAAGTTCAAAATATGCCCAAATTATTTTTGTTGACTTTCAACAAATGTCTCAGTAACTCTTTTCACACAGAATGATACTATTTAAATGCCAACTTAGAAAATTATTTTCCCTTCAACATTTTAAGAGCAAAAGAAAGGAATTTCGAGGTGTACTTAAACTTGGGAGATATTGCATTAGCCTTTTTAATAACTTGTATGACTGTTTCAGACTTGCTTTAAGGCTATTCCATCATATAAAGTTATGTGCATTTGTTGGATAAAAATTCCAGGAAAACTGTTTAACAATAGCATAAAAAAACAAACAAACAAAAAAAACCATTGAGAGCTTCTTCACACCATGAATACCAGTTAGAATCAGAAGAGAAGGGAGCCACTATTTAAAATGTAGAAACCAATATATATATTTGTTTTCCTTCATAATCTCTGTGTGTGTGTGTATATGTGTGAAATACAGTGTAAGAGTTAAGATGATAATAACACAAATTTCCACTGTCATAAGAAATCTGGCTGTCATAATTCTGTGGTATGAAAATTTAAAAATAGCATTGCATTTTCAACTTCTTATCCAATAAATATTTTAATAAAAATAAAGACTTTCCTTGAGAAGAATACCACCTTCTTTTAAGATCCAACAGATTTGTGTGTCAGGAATTGGCAACTAATTCATGATAAAGATTGATTAAAAACTAATCACCCATCCTGTATTTTTTATTGCCAATATATCAAAATAACACTCTCTTAACAAATGACAAAACCAGACCTAACTTTAGCCTCCAATGCTGTGCTTGAAGTGGGCCACTTAGAATCTATAGTTTTTCTTACACTTTCTTTATGAACAAGAAATCTCTCGCACTAAAATCCAGATCTTTTTAAACTGCTATATTAACTTTAAACTTGCCCCTTTTGTTTTATCTGCTAAAGAAAACCTATTATCTAATGGGTAACCTGGGGAAAAATAAATGATTTTCGTTGTGATATTAAGTAAGTCTGTTGAAATCATTGAAGATGACTGGCTAAATACATTTTGATTAATCACTTGCAAAAATTATGCTTGTTAGAAGCACTTTGCATTCTGTGTCATGGTGATATCAGTGTAGGTTATAGCTATTCCTTTGTAGATGGTGTGCTTTTTGTTTTTAAATCACCTGGCAAAAAGAGAAAACAAACCTTAGTTGAAAGCTTTTGTCTCTAACACAGAAACCTCTTTTCATGTCTGTCTTTTTTTTTTAAAGAAATGCTCAATTATTATTTGTGTCATAGTGGGAAGACTGGGTCTCTATAGGGCCTGAACCTTTTCAAAGAGGACATAGCTTTTGTTTTTGTACCCCCATCAACACCGATCACCTAATTAAATCTGATATCTCTGGCTGAAGCAAAATGATTTGTAATAGTTCTTTGGCGTTTACTTAATTAGTTTCGATGTCTTTTGTGTCGTAAATGTGGTGATATTTTGTAAAATGGGGCTGAAAAAGAGGAGGCAAAATGTCCTATCACAAGGGATGGAGGGAGAAGAGGTGACGGGGAGGGCAAGCCAGGAAGGACCAAGCCTTAAAGCCAGGTGCAGTTCCAAGGCCAGGCCTCACAGACCGGAGTCATTCATTAGTTGAGATCATCAAGCAGATCTGAACTGGAAAAAGGCTTCCTGTCAAATGTAGGCCTGGGTGTCTGTCAGGGCCCCAGATTCTGTAGCTTGATCAGCCCAAGACACTGACACCATTTTCTTTAACAAACACCAACAGCTTTTTTCTCCTTCATTTTTAACATTTCTCAGGGGTTGGATTCCCTTTCTTCTCCCTCTCTGTAGAGAGTAAAGGGAGCTTGTTAACTTGCTTAGATATTTTGACTGCGGATGCTCCTTGGCCACTTGCCTGTGGTAACAGTGTCAAAGCATAACTTGGTATAATTGCTATATTTGCAGTCAGAAAAGTGCTCTGTCTCTATGTTCAAGCTGCTGAATAAAATGGAAGTATCGTTTTGGAAAATCCTGTAAATTATCCTCAAAGTTCTAGCAAAATGTGATGTGTGGCATACCTGGTATGTCTTGTGTTCATAGCTAAGATACAGAGGAGTGACATAATCTTACATATCAATTAAAAGCTAGTGAATTGCTGTGTTTCTTATGATGAGCTTAGATAATAATGACATAAAATTAAACTTAAAACAGATAACAGAAGAACTGGGCTACTTATAACTTAAAAAGCAACTGGAAAGAATTAAAAATTTTAATTATCCATTGGGTCACTATATATACACATTTATATATATATAAAATAGAGTAGCAAGGACAATTTTTGACAGACCTCTATATAACAGAGATGTGCTCAACTTATAGACATTAGCAATAGGCATTCTGCAAGTGGAAATTAAGATCGTAACGAACTTTATCTTACTGATAGATAGTAATAGATGGCAATCTCCAGCAATGTTTATTATAAAATGAACTTACAGAGTGATAGAGTTGTATTCATTCTGTATTTAGTATGTTTTCAGACAGTTGTGATAGTAGAGAAAAACTGCAAAATGAGACGTGTGGCTTTTTCCCTTTAGAATGTAGCAATGTAAAGTTTGAGGTAAACAGTGATGAATGACAGAAAACCCTTGCTCTCCTTCTGGCCTTTCTCATGCAAGATGCATTTGTGCACCTTCTCAAGGCCGAGGCAGACAGAGGGAGTACCAGCTACACGTGGCATAACACCGTGGGCACAGGGCTGTGAAGCTGGCACTCTTTAGTCTGAGAAAAACGATCCTTCCAGTTAAGTAGAGCCTCCCTGTGTCTCACAAAATGTACAAAACTGTGTGCTGCTGGCAGGTAATGACTTGTAATTAGCATGGCAGGCAGGTAATGACTTCAAATCACCTGCCAATTGTTTCTGAGTGTTTGCTTTATTTTAAAACTCTGGATGAGTGAAGAAGTGGGGTGGGGGGTGTTACAAGGATGCAAGCTGAGAAAAGGGGCGGGGCACAGCCCAGGCATCTCTGGATTTCTCCCCCATCTGCTTTTGATTCTACCCCCAGATCTCCCTGAGCAGCAGCAAAGAGGCATTGAGAATTGGCAGGTTGCTTTACCTGCCTGCTGCTCCTACTGGGATGGATGGTGCCTGTTGAGAAATACTGCATTGTTTTGGAATCAAACCAACCTTCTTAGATTCCCCTTCTACACTGGAAAACTGAGATCGAGAGAGTAATGGCAGATCAGCTTGTTTGAAAAGAACCAGGAATAACTCAAAGCCAGATCTTACTTCCATCTCTTTGGTGAGCTTCCTCCAACTTCGTGGAGAGCTGTCAGTGTTAAAGCAAGAAAAATTGGGCAAGGAGTCTGTGCCAAATTGAGGCTGGACGACTTCTCTGAGGATCCCACAAATGTTTTAGGACCATAACTGAACATACACTTGGTCTTTGACTTATGATATTTTGACTTTATAATGATATGAAAGCAATATTCATTTAGTGAAAGCTATACTTGAAATTTTGAATTTTGATCTTTTTCCAGGCTTGTGGTATGTGGTACGATACTCTCTGATGATTCTGGGCCATGGCAGTGAGCTGCAGTCCCGGTCAGCCATGTGACTGGGAGGGTCAGTAGCTGATACCTGCAGTGTGTACTGTGTTGCCAGAGGCTTTTGCCCAGTATAGGTGTTCTGAGCACATTTGAGGTAAGCTACACTAAGCTTTGATGTTCAATAGTTAGATGATTAAATGTTTTGACTTATAATATTTTTAATTTATGATGGGCTTACCAGGACATAATGCTATAGTAAGTCATTTGCATTTGTATTGAGAAGTGGATAGGAAGGGTAAAAGTCGTGGCTAGCCAAATCGTATGCATCCTCTTTCCACTTGAGAAACATCTACTTTGCTCTCTCCAACTGCCTGACTATCAGTATAAAGTGGCCAGATTTCCTAAGCTCTTAAGAGGAGCTATAAATCTAGGCTATCGTATCAAAATATTCTGATTTTAAAACATTGAAACTAATTAAAAAAAAACCAACAACAACATTAAATCTTACAGTGGGTGAAACAAAACCAGAGTCCTGATTTGAGGCCACAGGCTGTTAGATCCTGACGATTTCCCTTCTAAATTTGCTTTTTCTATTACCTCTTCTTTTTGTATTCTCATTAGACCAGTGACAAGGCAAGCACAGAGGTAGTTTACACATGCAACAAGTGCTACTTGGCTTTAGAAATTTTCTTGTGATTTTATGTCCAAATGCTTGGAAAGGATTTCTTAGGAAACTGTTCTTGTACTGTCTGCTTAATTTGGCGTTTTCTCTGAATGCTGAGGGCTTCCTAGGCCAACTCCATGGAGATCTCTCAAACTTGATTTTAGAGAAGAATCTCTTTGAGCTGGGATTGCCTGGTTCTAATAAGTCATAGTTAAGGAGAATTGCCTGACCCAAGCTTCTCTCAGGCCAGCAGTTCCATAGGCTCCAAGGAACACAGTTTAGGAGCCAGAAAGACCTGGATTTCACTCAATTTGGGCTCTGCCTACTTACCACTACCCTGACCCTGGTGAGACACTCCATTCAACTAAGCCTCCATTTCCTCACTGGTAAAATGAGAGTAATGTACCTGCCTCGTAGGACTATGGCCAGGATTAGATAATAGTGCTTAAATTATTTCTTTTATTCATCTTTTATATAACATAGAAGAGGAGACTGTACTAATGGAAATCAATAGTCAGATACATTCCGTACACTGGTAAAATCCAAATCATATATGCATTATGCTTATTTGAATTCAAACCCTTCTATGCTGTTCTAGAATCCATATTTTTCTAAAATAGCAAACTATATTTTGTAAAGTTCATTTTTAGTTTAAATAGCATCAGATAAAATCATATTTTGACATCTAACATGATTATATAAAATTTTTTTAAAACTATGTTTAAAATTTGTTTTATTTTACTTTATTTAGTTAATTGATTTATTTTTTAGACAGAGTTTCACACTGTTGCCCTGGGTAGAGTGCTGTGGTGTCATCATAGCTTATAGCAACCTTAAACTCTTAGGCTCAAATGATCCCCTGGCTTCAGCCTCTACAGTATCTGGGACTACAGGCATCGGTCACAATGACAGCTAGTTTTTTCTACTTTATTTTTTCTTAGTAGAAATGAAGGTCTCACTCTTGCTCAGGCTGGTCTTGAATGCCTGAGCTCAAGCAATCCATCCACCTCAGCCTCCCAGAGTGCTAGGATTAACAGGTATGAGCCATTGCACCCAGCCAGTAAAAAATAAAATAAAATAATATATATGTTTGAAATTTAATCAGAGAAAAATAAATTTAACTTCTCAATGTAAAATCTGATGAGAGAACTTGCCATCTTTTGGTTTTTGAGCTTAGCCTATTAGATAAAGTGACAAGAGTGATTTTTGAAAGCCAGGTTATTGTTCTTTTCTATACCAGTAAGAAATCATCTAGCAGATGAGGGTTAGTAGAGATTAGTAGTGCACAGAGAGAAGCATTAGGTTCGTTTGGGAGTGACAGGAACAACTGAGGCTGGTCATGTTCCTAGGACTGGAACAAGAAGAACTAGCATGGAGGTTTTGTAGAAAGAGAATCAGATTTTGAAGGTGGCCTCAGCGCAGTCTTAAAAATCATATGGCTGTACTTTGGATTTTCTTTCTATGCAATGACTGCCATTTTAGAAGAGAGGTTTCTAGCTAGATTATATCAAACTGCCAAATAGTTTGCTTGTTAGTTGGTTCTCATCCCTGCCTCTGGGGAAGGTGGGTAATACCAGCATGAAGACTTTGTTCTCAAACTAGTAGAGAAAATTGAATCTCTATGAAGCAAAGTGCCATTGGCTTAATGTATCCTTTTTTTTCAAATGCATTTTATGTACAGATGACTAAGCAGTTTATGGATTTTATTCTTTTTATGCCCCCCATCAATTTTGTATAATATGTTAAGTTTCAAAATAAGGATTAAAATAAAAAAGGTTAAAACCAGTCTCACATTCAGCTACTGGCTTTCAGTTTTTATACTTTAATTGTTCAAATGCATACTAATTAAGATAAACTTCTGGCCCTAAAATTTTTTTGCCTTTTCTTTTTTCAAGGTAAAATAAATTTGACACCTAAGCTGTCTGAAGAGCCAGTTTAATTTAGAAAAGGCAAAATCAAACCATTTTAGAGACCTAGAAATATCATCTGGATGTATCAGTTGAATTACTTGTGTTATGTAAAGACACTGGAAGATTTTTAAAAAATACATTGTTGTTATTTTTTCTGAAATAGCTGATGATAGCAGAAGGGGCTTATAATATACTATGATTTGCTCAAGGTCTGATGGCTACAGATCCTGAAATATTACTCATCTTCCTCATCTGCTTCCTTTTATGTGTATTTATCCCAATATTAGGTGATAAATTTAATTTTTTATAAAGTAGGACTCTAATAGAATTTAAACACAGAAATTTAAGCACGCAGTAACAGTTGGATATAAAAATTGAAATTCTTAGGCAGTTTGTCAGCATGAAAATGAAAAGATAGCTCATCATAACTCTGTAAAACCATCAGGTCTGTATTACATTAGGAAAAATCCTCTTAAGATCAGATTAATTATTTTGCTAAATATGTGTATGCAGAAATTCCTATTATAATTTCTGAAAACTTTAAAACTAGATGAATTGATATCATGCTTTGAAAATTAAACAATATATATTTACAGCCAGATTTTTATGAGTCCTTACCAGAGTTTGTGCATTTTCTCCAATTAAATTATTTTCTTTTAAAAAGCTAGCCTCAGAGGGGCTAGGGTTGGAGGAATCGGGCAGAGAGAGCGGAGAGCTCAAGAGGCACATACATAAATTGTCTTAATTTCTGAGAAGTGTGGGTCTGACAATCACTTAAGACAATGTAGCTGATATGGCTGTCAGGATGGACTCTTTTCAAAAGAATGTTTTTATAGAATATCATCATGACACTTTGCTCAGATGGATGTCTTTAGCACTATTTGATTAATGTAATGCAATAAAAGAGATGCACACCAAAGTGTCTGTACATGTCTTGTTAAGTATGTTTGATTCATTGTATGTGGTTCTCAGTTCTTTCCTCTTTTCTGCAGTTCATTTTTTATCATTTCAATAATATATCTATAAATATGAAAAAGTTGGCACTTTCAAAGTCTTTGACATATATAGCTATTAATTCATAACTCTAAAAAATTGTATCTTTCAACCTGTCATTTTAAAGCTTGTAGAGTTTATTACAGTAAGTAACCTGTGTTAGAAATTAGATTTTGAACTTTAGCAGGAAGATAAATAAGCTCACGAACCTAGAAGTTAAAGAAAAGATAACTAGACGTAGTTCTAAGATATAATTGCATGAAAATATCACTATTGAAGATTATAATTTAAAACTCCCTGAAGATAACACTGAGGTTTATATTGGTTACTAGTTTGAAGTTATATTTTTTTCTATCTCCAGATGTCAAATAATGAGCAGGCTTATAATGAACAAAGCTGTACAAATACAGTTAGTTCCACAATCATCTTTGCTGCAATGGGTTGATGGGTTACACCTCATGGTTTATATATCAGTAACACAGATGGCTTTAAGTCAAGGTATTTCAATGTCAAAGGAACAGTGTAGATTGAGTATCCATAATAGGCAAATCCTCCAAAATCTGAAATGCTCCAAATGGTGAAATTTTTCGAGCATGGACATGGCTCTCAGAGCAATGCTCATTGGAGTGTTTTGGATATTGGAGTTTTGAATTAGGGATCCTGAGCCAGTATGATGCAAATATTTCAAATCTGAAAAAAATGTATAATCCAAAACACTTCTTGTCCCAAGCATTTTGGATAAGGCCTACTGAACCAGTTCTTATTTATATAGACATCTTAGTTTCTACTGCTTTAACAGCAGTGAGTCCTATATGGTAGATGCCATTTTACTTGGATTTTATTGATGAGGAAGCTGGGCAGGGGCTAACGTGCCCCAGATCATGCATGTAAAGGGCAGAGCAGGGCTTAGAACTTTGCAGTATGGCTCTGGAACCTTTGCCCTCCGCCAGATACAGCTAAACCTGGAACATTTTCTTCTGGGCACTGTTGGTCCCATGTGATGACTTTTATTGCATAGGTAAAGGTTAGCCCCTCACTCCCCACGTTCCTTCCCTTGGTTCAATTAAGAAAATCATAACCAAACATCAGGATAGTAAGTCTGAAGTGTTCCAAGTAATGAGCTCTGACTCATGGATGACTTGGGGGGTTTTGGGTGCCAGGCTACCACATCATGTGTGAATAAGCTTGTGGCAGGGACTGAGGGTGAGGCCTGAGGACATGGTTTATGTTGGAGCCTCACCGTGTTCTGGGTGACTCATGTACACTCAACCGCAGTCATGAACCGTTTACACACACCCAATGTCAGGTTCATTCCAAGGCTGTTCTCCCACAGCCATTTTATAGCTTTCTCTCTAAAAAGCACAGAACTTATTTTGGCCATTTCACTGGAGGATCCTGAGGAGGGATTAAAGAATAAGCGTCCCTAAGGTCCTGTTGGTCTCTTCCTGGGAAGATTGTCATTCTCTCTGAGTTAGGAAAGACATGCAGATGGTACATTTCTCTCTCTCATGCTGTGTAGAAGGAATGGGCTTCATGGTCGGCTAGACTCTGGCCTGCTCTTGGTAATGTCCTCAACACCTCTAAGATTATGGGCAACTCACTTGTTGTTCTTGGACATGGCTTTCTTGGAAAACTATAAAACTTATAGAATGGGATGGGAGCATTTTATGCATTTATGGGAAGTTAACATAGAAGACTTTTTAAAATACTATTCTCAGTGGTCACTTAGCCAATTGCTTCAGCTTAGCAGTGGTGCCAGAGCACTAATTAAGGATGGTAATTTTACTCATCTTTGTATCTTTTTAGTGTCCAGAGGAAGAGAATGTTTAAAATGTACACTCTCTAGTGGCGGCATGTAGTGGCTCATGCCTATAATCCTAAGCACTCTGGGAGGCCGAGACCAGTGATCCCTTGAGCTCAAGAGTTTGAGACCAGCCTGAGCAAGAACGAGACCCCATCTCTACTAAAAATAGAAAAGCTTGTCAGGTATTGTGCCAGGTGCCTGTAGTCCCAGCTACTTGGAAGGCTAAGATAAGAGTATCACTTCAGCTCAAGACTTGAGGTTGCTGTGAGCTATGACACCATAGCTCTCTGCTGAGGGTGACAGGGTAAGACTGGGTCTTAAGAAAAACAAAGCAAAACAGGCTTGTGCCCATAGCACAGTGGTTATGGCTCTGGCCACAGACACTGAGGATGGCAGGTTTGAACCCAGCCAAGGTCTGCTAAAACAATAACAACAGCAACAAATAGCCAGGCCTTGTGGTGGATGCCTGTAGTCCCATTAGCCAGGCCCTGTGGTGGAGGCTGAGGCAAAAGAATTGCTTAAGCCCAAGAGTTTGAGGTTGCTGTGAGCTGTGATATGACAGCACTCTACTGAGGGCAACAGCTTGAGTCTCTGCCTCAAAAAAGAAAATAGGCACTAGTAATACTTTTCACACAGGCTTTTTAAAACTATAAATAAAGTAAAGAAAATTATGCAAGAACTAAAAAGGGACAAAAGAAAAGTAGTGACCAACACGGTAAGTTTAAAGTGCACCTGGCGTCTTCCATCAGGGAGGCAGGGAGGCCAGTTCTGCATGGTGCCCCGAGTCACCCATTTGGGTCTTGGGAATGTCTTTAAGCTTCCAAGCTCTTCTGCCTCAGGCCAGGGCCTGCCTTGTTTGTTATCAATGCTATGATGGTGCTATGGTAGGCAGAGGAATAGGAGGTAGCACTTAAGGGACTCACCTGCATTGCTTAGGATGGTGTATTTGGGACTGAAATGATTCATACAATTGTAGCTCTGAATGCGTTTGTTTTCCTCAGACATAGTGATTGGAGAGGAAAGCTGTGTTTGTGATTTTAGAATGCCCGGGTCAGGAGTTCCCTTCTGTTCGGGGCAAATCCCCTCACCATTTGTTTGTTTGTTTGTTTGTTTATTTATTTCAGATTAATATGAGGGTACAGATGATTAGGTTGTGTTGTTTGTGTTTGTTAGGGAAAGTCCGAGTTGTAGTTGAGCCCTTCACCCAGGAGGTGTGCCACATACCCCTACATTATGCCCATTAAATGAGTTTGCTAATCCCCCTTCTCTCTCCCCCTCTTCAAGTAAATTATGCCTTTCTCTTGTGTGAGTGTGCAGTTGTTCATTTACTGGCTTCATATTAGTATTGAGTACGTTGGATACTTGCTTTTTCATTCTTGTGATACTTTACTAAGAAGAATGTTCTTCAATTCCGTCCAGGTTAATACAATAGATGTAGTAAAGTCTCCATCTTTTTCTTGGCTGAATAATGTTTCATGATATACATAGACCACAGTTGATTAATTCATTCATGGGTGATTCCCCTTAACTTTTAGAGCCTAACTTATGCCTCTGGGAAATAAGGGGCCTGTTCCCAATGCCTTCTAAGACCTCCTGTGAATTTGCTTGACATGGACTCTGGGTTTTTCTAAATAAACAGTGAGTAAATTTACCAGTTGCTATGTAGAGAAGGACCGTGCCCTTGGTAATCATTGTACATGTGCAAGATGTCAAAATGCAGGATGGTAAAAAGTGAAGTTGAAAAATGAGGAAGGGGTGTGACAGGGAGTGATCTTAATTGTTTTCTAGGGTGTGCACTTTTGAGGCTGCCTAAGGGCAGAGTTGAAAAATATGTGCCTTCTGTTGGCATAGTTCAGAGTCCCCCGAACTACATTTTGGTTAAGATCTACCTTGTCCAGAAAGACAAGAATGACCATTATAGCAGCCTCATTGCTCAGATGATCCCTTTTCTCTGATGAAGGATGTTCTTAGATGGTTATTTTTCTACTGAGCCTCTAAAAGAGAGAATTCTAGACCTGAGAAAGGGTCAAGAGTCCAGGGCAAAGGAGGCCGAGAGGAGGAAGAAAAAGAGAAGTGACCTAAAAGGCTGATTGTTATTATGTTAATAATAATTTGTGTCAAATTTATTATTGAAATTTGTCCAGGTTTCAATAATATACAAAAATACAGTGAAGAGTGTCATGAATTTCCAAGCTCCCATCATTAAGATTTTGCCATCCAACTGTTGGTCAATCTCATCTCATCTGTATCTTCATCTTAACAAGATTATTTTGAAGCAAATTGTTCACACAATTTCATTGTAAATATTTCCAAATTTATTCCCAAAATTTAGGGACTCATTTTATTTAAAAGGCAACTGTAATATTATTAACACACCTAAAAACTGATCAAAACTTCTTTAATTGTATTCAGTAGCAAGTCAAAGTTTAAATTTTTCTAATTGCCTCATACACATATTTCAACAACTTGTTTGAATCTAGATTCTAGTAAGGTCCATAGATAGCTTTTGGGGAGTATATGTCTTAAGTGTCTTTTAATCTATAAGTTTATTTTCATCTTTTTTTTTTTCTTAAGGATTTGGTGAAGAAACTGGGTCATTTTTCCTGCACATTTTCTGATTTTAATGATTAATTTTTTGTGCTGGCTTTTGACATGTTCCTCAGTCTTTTTTATTTCCTGTAAATTGATACTTAAATGCAGAATTAGATTCAGATTTTTTTTTTTTTTATTTTGGCAAATATACTTCATACATGTGTGACGTCTTTCTCTTAGGAGGCTAACAGCACCTGATGTTTGCTTGTCTCTCTTTTTTGCAATATTAGTAGCCACTGTTGGTCATTGTCCAGATCCCTGAATTCATTAGAGGCTGCAACAAAGTATACTCTATAATTCCTTTTTAACCTAGTAGCTAAAATATTTCCGTTAAGAGAACCTTCCCCTATTTGATTACCTTTAAGGAATATGTTTGTTGTATTATCTACACATGAAACTGAGGATAAATACCGGACTTAACCTTTTACTTCCAGTTTCCAGTTTATTTTCTAGCATTCCTCCAAGGTGACCAGTGATAGCTATTTTTAAATTATATGATTTTGAGCCTATAGTCTTAAAAACTATTTGGACTATAAGCTTTTAAAATCGGATGGCTTGAGTTCTGGCTCCAATTGCTCCAGTGGGTCTTTCTTCCATGGTTAAGTCCCCCTCACTTTTGACTCTCAAGGCTCTCTCCTTCAGGAAAGTTTTCTCTGACTTTCTTGCCAGGGCAAATTAATCTCTCTGAGACTCAGTTTTCTCATCTGTAAAATAGGGGCTCTCATACTGTTGCTCTGACATTATTGTGAAGATTGGATTAGATAGTGTCTTCAGCACACTTGATCAATTGTAGGCATTCAAGGGTGTCCAGTTTTTATTACTGTTTTGCATTTGATGACCTTGAACCTTCAACTCTCATAGTGAATTACCACACTGAAATCCTTATCTTAAATGTATTGCCCTAGAAACAATTATGCAAAGACAGCTATCTATTTCTGTTTATGAAGATGCTAACTCAGATGACACATATACAGCATTTGCAGAGCTCCAATATGTTCTAAAAGACAGAAGAGAAAAAATACAAATATTACCCTAAAATGTTGTGTGGGGGGGAATAGGAAATCATTGAGAATAATATATGAGGAGTTCTATGAACCAGTTTATTCTGGTGGATGGATGGGCTTCAGTGGCTAGGGTCTCTGGGTATGCTGGGTTCTAAAGGAGGGGTAGAGCATACTCTGTAGGAGTCTTTGTGTGTGGAAGGGAAATCCTGAAGTTAGAGCTGTTCTCATTCTCAAAAAAGGAAGTTGCATCTTTGGGAGGGTGGACTAAATACTCACACACTACTCACTTGTCTAAAAATATCTCTCCCATGGG
This sequence comes from Galagoides demidoff, assembly GCA_963574575.1. Taxonomy (NCBI): domain Eukaryota; kingdom Metazoa; phylum Chordata; class Mammalia; order Primates; family Galagidae; genus Galagoides; species Galagoides demidoff. The sequence continues at coordinate 64,946 of CAUYQV010043706.1, read as the reverse complement.
CTTCTGGTCCTAATGCCGGGCCCGGAATCTCAGCTTTCTCTTGCTGCACTCCACACTCCATCCTGTCTCTGTGATTCTGCCCAGTTGGACCTTCCTCTAGAATGCCCTTGTTGACCTTCTCACTGGCCTTCCTCCTCATTTTACACCAGGTCAGGAGTCCTGACCTTATGGGGTCTTCTCATCTCCTTCCTCAACTGCACAGGTGGGCTAAGACCTTAGCTCTGTTTTCCTCATAACACTCTGCACCCATCCCCATGACAGCATTTAGCTCATGTCCTCTGATTTCTTAAGAAGCAAGGACTCTCGGGCAGCGCCTGTGGCTCAAGGAGTAGGGTGCCGGCCCCATATGCCAGAAGTGGTGGGTTCAAACCCAGCCCTGGCCAAAAAAACAGAAGCAGCAAGGACTCTCTTATTCAACTTTGTAACCTCAGCATAGTTGGCCAGCATGTTCTTACTTGGTGCTCAGGAAATAATGGGTGATTGAAGTCTTACTTGGTGGTTTGTAAATTTAAGTTAGTACAAGCTATTTAGTTACATGGAAGTGTAGAGCAGTAATGTGTTAACACATGACCCTAAGTTAGTTTTTCAGGAGCAGGAGCAGAGTGGTGGTGAGTTGGCAAGCACAGCAAGCTGGCTTTGGGGCAGAGAGCAGCATGGGCTTACTCTCAGCTGCGGCTGAGGTGCAGGGAAAGCGCCAAGGTGAATGGCCGACTTTGTGGTACGGCTACTATTTTCCTCTGTGAGAAGATGGGAGACAGCAAGCGTGTAGGGAATAATAACAGTCTTGTTTTTTCTTGACTAGATTGTGGAAACTGAGCAGAGGCAGACCCCACAGGGGTTAAATTGGGGGCGAGCAATTGTTGGAGACATTTAAAATTATGGACACGTGTCAGTGTTGCACACAGAAATGTCCCTCATAGAAACACAGAGTCGTCTTTCCAGAGCAAAGCTGAATTATATTAGCAGTCTTTTGCATATTTGCACACAGAATTTGCTTACTTATCTAGGTTCTTAAAACACGCAGTTATCTGCCTAGGAGAGATGCTTTTTGACATAAACAACTGTCTACCTGGTGCCAGAATTTCTCAGCAGATAAGGCCCACTTGTGCGCAGGAAGGAACTTCTGCAGTCAGATAGTGCACCAAACTTTTATTGTTAATCTGGGAAGAAAGGCTTGTGTCAGAAGACCAGGAAAACCCTCTCCCGTGTGTCTGCACCTGAGGTGGGGGAGGGGAGGGACGTCTTTCTATCAGCACATTAAAAGTAGCCCTTGGTTCTTGCAACATGGCCCGTTCAAGGTTTTATTGCTTTCTAAAATTTCTAGTACACAGTCTAGATGAGTTTTTAGGCAGTTTAAGTAAATTTCAGGATTATTTCAGTGTTAGAAATTAACAATGAAATGTTTCCCGTTATAATCAAATTTGCCTTGTTTTGCTTCCTAGGGTTTAGCACTAGTCTGTTAATACGCATCTAATTAAATGTCTCTATCCATAACATATGGGTTTTTCCTGAGTGAAGTGATGGGGAGGAGTAAATCTTTTTCTAAAATTATTTTCCCTCAAGTATGTTTGAATATATCAACTTTCACAGACTGACATTCCCCCCCACCTTTATATTTGCTGAACAATTTTGTTTAAATATAAAGATTTATAAATGACATTTTGACTTCTGATTTATATGCAATATTAAGGAATTATGCCAAATAAACTTTTAAATTATACTGATAAAGAAGTCTGCTTAATTATTCTCCAAAGGAAAGTAAATCGTTTTAATTCTTTTTTAAAATATGTTTGTGTGTTGGGCAATGCCTCCGTCTCATGGCAGTGAAGAAATGAAGTAAAAGCCTATTTTATGGTGGCTTTTATATATTCTTCAATTTCTTTTCCAAAAGAATATGAGACAGATAATTCCTGGTAAAATTCATTTCCCCGGCAAGTCCAGGGCTTACCTTGCTTTTTGTTATTTGCTTTTAAAAATACCAGGGCCTTTTATTCTTTATCTTTTCATTTTGAAAATCAATTGAACTGTTTTAACCAAATGGATCTTACTGGTGCTGATAAAGTCTTCTTACTCCTGCAATCCTTATTTCTCGAGGACTGGCAAAAAGGCCCCAGCATTCAACACAGCTTCTGACCTCAGTGAACAGTGGTGTAAATGGACAATTTCCAGAAAAGCCAGTCGCAGTTAACCGGGGACAGGGTTGTTCTGATATGATGGTTCTGGCCTCCTTCACATTATTATGAACTTCTGTTTGTTTCCTCCTTTCTACTGTTGGGCAGGCTTCCCCTGAGAAGGTTAGATGGATGATTTAAGAGAGGTGTGTTTTCAGGAGGACTTAGTGGTGACATTGGAAAGAAGTTTTCACAAAATGACGGCCGAGGTCATTATAACCCGGCCCTGAGTCTCATAACTCAGGAGGAAGTAGGTAGGAGGTGGTGGCAGAAAGGGAAAGATACTGAGGTGTTTCTAACACGGGCACAGGAATATGTGGCAATAATAGAACATTACTAAAGTTTTCCTCTAGAATGAGTCATTAACAAATATAATTTGAGGCTTTATGCAGCCCCAAGAAAATATCAATTCCTATGATTTTTATGAACTTGCACTTTAGAAAGGCTGGCAAATTGATAGACAGTGAATGAATGTGTTCAGAATTCACAGGTGGAGTTCATATTGTGGCTTCAATTTAGGTAGGTGTGATACCAAAGTTAGTGACACACGGATGTCTTTCCAAAGTTTACATTTGTTAAAAAACAATAATAAAACAATTTGACAATTTGAAGTAACTTAAAGTAAACTAGGAAGTAAATTTTGCCTTATAGTTCAAGAATAGACAATAACTTTGAAAACCCAAACCAAAAAGCTACCTAAAGAAATGAATTTTGTTGTAAACACAAAATAATTGTACACTATATTCTCTAACATAATTAAAGACAGATGTACCTCTGGTCTAATAAGCTCCATATTGTTAAATGCTAATGCTGACATCTCCTTTCATCAACGTTATCCAGAATTTAATGTTAATATTATTTTACAGAATTGGTGGAGATATTTTGCTTTTTTTCTCCTCCCTCCCTTCCTTCTAACTCTCTTTCCTTCCTTCCTTCCTTCCTTCCTTCCTTCCTTCCTTCCTTCCTTCCTTCCTTCCTTCCTTCCTTCCTTCCTTCTTTCTTTCTTTCTTTCTTTATTTCTTTCTTTCTTTCCTTTCTGTGGTATTTGGCACGTATGGAGAGGTAATTATTTGGAAGACTGGAGTTGAGATAACTATATCTGTATCTATATATTCAAAGGTTAACACAGGATTAGTTGGTAAACTCATAACCAGAATTATATGTCTTACAACTTTTTCATATGCAAGAAGCTTTGCCACTTCAAAGAAAAATTAGAATAGAGAAACACATACCTGTCCCCACATGACTTTTTAAATCATTATAAGCATGATAAAGTGTAGAGAAAAGGCAAAATTTGAAAAACTTTTGTAGGAGGTTGATACTACTTATTGTGGGTGGCCATATGTCCCATGTTATGCTAAATTAGCTGAAATACTCTAACACGTAAAATGAGAGGCAGATAGGATATCTTCTCCAAAGAGGACAGAGTTAAAACAACACTTTGAAATGACAAATAGCCAAATATGAGCAAAAATTTTCCATGTAAGAAACAACTTATTATCCAGACAGATTCAGTTATAGTGTCTATTTTACTTCTAAAAATATAGTGACTAAAGCGCTTGGTCTTCCCCATAATATTTTGATAATAAGAATTTATACTCTGTGAGTATTTTTCATTTCTTAATCCTCTGAGCTCACGAAGAGTCCTTAACTCCCCCAAGATAGTGCTGAAAAGAGGGGGGGGTCCAGGTTCTCCCACAGCACTGTGGGTAATGGAGCGACCTCAGTCTCTTCTCTCCTCTAAGGGCTGCACCATGTGCGGTGATCACTCAATAGCTTTTATTTTTATCTATTTAATTAATTTATTTTTATTTCAGAGGATTATGGGCATACATACATTTTGGTTACATAATTTACCTTTGTATATTTGAAGTATATGTGTTAAGTGTGCCTGTCACCTAGAATGTGTGGCTTGAATCAGTTAGGGATGAATGTACCCTCGCCCTCCTCCTCTGTCCATGTTACTAAATATCCACTGAGTTTTATTTCCATATGTGTATATCAGTGTTAATTGGACTCCCCCCTTTCTTTCTGAGACAGAATCTCATTCAGTGGCTCTTGCTAGAGTGCCATAGCATCAGCCTAGTTCATAGCAACCTCAAACTTCTGGGCTTAAGGAATCCTCTTGCCTGAGCCTCCTAAGTAGCTGAGACAATGTGTGGCTAATTTTTCTATTTTTAGTAGAGACAGGGTCTTGCTTTTAACTCAGGCTGGTTTTGAACTCCTGAGTGAAAGTGATCCTCCTGCCTCGGCCTCCTAGAGTTCTAGGATTACCAGTAGTAGCCATGGCAGCCAGCTGTTAAGGGAATTTTAAATGACACCAATCCATAGCCCATTTTAACTTCCCCATGATGATTAAGAGGTCCTGCCCTCCATTTTGAAAATAAAAAATAAAAACCACAGATCTATGAAGGTCCAAGGGGAAGTTAAAAAGCTGTAGTGATTGTTAAAACTTGCCAGCTTCTTGTTTACATTTTGCTTGTTTAAGTGACCCTCAGTGGACACTTTGATGATTTATCAGTTTGTTGGGTACCTTATGAAGCAGAGGACAATGGCTGACATTGCCAAGCAGGTGGTTGGAGCCAGGGACGCAGTGTTGGTAATCAGCTCAGTGGAAGAGGACACGGGAGTCAGGCCACTTGCTGGAAGTTGGAGTGTGAAGTACAAGGCAAGGAAAATGGATTGCACTTCCGTGAGTACTAGTTCAACTCAGAAAACTCCAGATTTCCTCCTTGTCGAGTCCTGCCAATGCAGAAGAGGGTAAGAAAGAGAAATCGCTCAGAAGCGGTGGGGGTGGGAGAGTGAGCTGAAGATTTCCATGGAAATAAGCTGGCTTCTTTTTTATGACTTTTTTTTTTTTTTTAGCCACTTTTAAGTCATCACTTTCAGTTTACTTCAATGCAGTCACTGAAGTAGCTTCGAAAGAAATCTTTGATATACCAGATCAACCAAAAGTTTTAAAACATCCTTTTGTGCTTCCATTTATAATGCAAATAGTAAGTTGGCATTTTGGGTTCATTTCACCACGTTCTCTGAAGTGGGTTAACATACACAGACTGAGGAAATGAAGGGAGTCCCCAAAGACAGCACATCTTTGATAGTTCAATAATAATAAAAAAATGTATTTAGGTCTTTTCTAAATACCTTCCACCTCCTAAGAATATAAAACATGAGGGGAAGAAATCTAAGAAGAATAAACTGTGGCTGTCCTCTGTTAGCTGAATGGCTAAAGACACTGTATTGTTCTATGAATTACCCACGACTTAAATATTCTTTAAGTTTAGCCTTTATGAGCTCATAAAAAAGACTTTGCTTATGTGTCTAGGAAAGCCAGTATCTTTATATGCTGTAAGAACTGAATTTAGCATATTGTTTTAATATAAGTTTGAAAACCAGCAGATATTTTGTTATGTAAAGCAAGTGAGGCAAGCACCTTAAGCTCACGTTTACATTCTAGTTTTATCGTACATAAACATTCCCTAATTGAAATAGTTTTAAAAAGTGATAATCTATATTTGAGAATGATAGAAAGAGACTGAATTCTAGTTGAAATAGTATTGCGACTATAGAGTTTTATTTATCAGAATATCCAACTTTTTTTCTGATATACTGAAAAAGCCAAAATTAATTAATGTCAGAAACACAAGTGAGAGTTGGCAATGGTCATACATCCATGTTTGGAAGAAAGAAGGCTGGGAACTCTGAATAATGTACCAAGTCAGATTCCACTTTCCCATTTCAGCTTCCATATGAAGCCTCCCAGGCATTTTGAAACTTCAGAATTTCTTTTAGGCAATTGATGTCAAAATATACTTTTTGACAAATACTCCCTGCATCCCCCATCATCTCCAGCCCCTGGCCGTGCAACCAAGAGCAATAATGTTTCAGGAGGTTTCAGCTGAAGTGTTAGTTATAACCATTAGATAAACAGAAGTTTTACCATCTTCTGTTTCATGATTAAGCTTTTCAAATGTAAACAATTTATATGGAAAAGAGTGGGTCACATCAAATTTGAGAAACAGAAAAGTTTGATGGAAAAAAAATGGAGTTGTGCTCTGTCAGAAGATAAATTAGGACGTGCCTGTGATTCTAATCTGTTTAGGCAGGTTCCAGCCTTCATCATTCTTTTCAAGCCATAAGTATCTCCTCCTTCTTCTTCCTTCCCTCCCTATCTCTCCTGGGCGCAGGGCCTTTCCCTTCACATCCCCCAGGAACCTGAGTTAACAGCTCCTTCACATTCTCCCCTGAAGTGTTCCCCCCCTCCTCTGCTCCCACTTGGGCTTGTTGAGGCCCTGCTGCTCCTAGGAGCCTGGCACACCTCAGGATTGCTTAGGTACCACTTGTATATATTTCTTAATGGTTATATTTTAGGGGGAAAACATCTCCCAATACCCCCACCCCCTTTCGTTTGTTATCTGACTTGAGTTTAACAACTCTGGTTAAAGACAGAGCATTCTCTTTCCCCATTGCTACTTTTCCTGTTATCTCATTTAATACAGCTGGTATACAAGGGGTCAAATTCTGGAACTGTTTAACATTACAAGACCTATTTGCAAAGATGATGATACAATGCCACTGAGAAGGCATGAGATATACGTGATGTAGTAGATGCTGTTGGCACCCTGCCTAGTTCCCCTTCAGTGGCTGGTACCTGCTCCCCCAAGATGCTTTGACTGTGGCTGGTAAGCTCATAGCTGCCTCCTTCTCTGGACATTTGTTCTCTGGCCAATGACTCACTGGGAAGAAGGTCAAAATTGGGGGGCAAGGGAGGTTTGGTGTGGAGCTTGCAAAAAGCCAGCCTCTTTGCTTTAAAGTGGACCTAAGTCTGTGGTGTGATTTATTCTCCAGAATTCCAGGATTGACTGAAGCTAACTGGTGTCTGAGCCTGGCATTCTTCCCCTCTTTCCTCCTTTCCCTTCTCCTGAGAACACTCCCTTAATAAATCACTTGAGCAAGTATTTCTACCTTCTGGAGAAACTCACCTAAGCCATATATTTCTAAAACAACAAAATCTGGAAATTATTTGATAAAATTGTCAATATATGTAAAATCATCATTTTTATTATTTTATTTTAGTTTTATTAAAATCATCATTTTAAAAGATGAATGTTGATAGAGTAAGGCATTAGATTTTGGGGGAAAAAATAACCCAGCATAAACATGTAATATATTCTGTGGCCATACTTAAGAAGTGTAGAGATAATATCTTTTGCTTCCTAAAAAGGGGAAATACTTTCTAAGTTGCAAATACTTGAAATGTTGTTAGCCTGGAGGAATTGCATGAGCGGGCCTGCAGCAATGTCCTTAGTACTTACATCTTGACTGGTTTTATAGTTGCCAAAGTAGTTTAAATCACATGACCTCAAGTCAATCTCATGACAATCAGGGAATACAGGGATAATTAATGGGTCCATTTTCCACAGATCAAGATTGTGTCTCAGAGAGGTTAAGTGACTTGGCTATATCCCCACAGTAAGTAGTTGGCTCATAGCTGGTGCTTAAACCCAGGTTTCTGTATGAAATGTGAGGTAAGATTTGCTGATTAATTCAGACCTATTTATTATCTTTATTATAGCCTAGGTTTTCATAATTCTGTTATTAAATCTATTAGGATTGTCTGCCTTAGTGATTCACCTACTGACATAGCCTTCCTTGTGGTCAAGGCAGTCATTTTCATACTAAATGCATGTAGTTGTTATTTGTCGCTGTATAATGAATCATAGCATTTTAAAACAACAAATATTTATTATCTCAGAATTTCTGTAGGTCAGGAATTCATTAGTGGCTTAGATGCCTCTATTTCAAGGATTCTCACAAAGCTGTAATCAAGATCTTGGACAGGGTGTGGTCTCATTTGAAAGCTCAGCCGAAGGGGGATTAACTTCTAGATCTCTCAGGTAGGTATCAGCAGGATTCAGTTCCTTGGGAGCTACTGGACAGAGAGCCCCCTTTCTTCACTGACTATTGGCCAGAGGCCTCTCTCAGTTCCTTGTCAGGAGGCTCTTTTCATAGGACAGGTCACAATGTGGCTGCTGATGTTTGTAGTGTGAGCAAGTGAGAAAAAGCAAGTTAGGGTGAGTAAGATGGAAGCCAGAAGATTTTTGTAACTTAAACTTGGAAGTGATTAAGTGTAGTCTCATTGATTTTGTTGTGTTCTCTTGGCTAGAAGGAAATCACTGGGTCCAGCCTATGTACCATGGGAGGGAATTATATGTAGCCATGAATACTAGGACTCAGGGTGTCTTTTTTTAAAATTTCAGATTAATATGAGGGTACATTTGTTAGGTAGAGTCCAAGTTGTAGGTGTGCCCCTCACTCAGGACATGTGCCATATACCTTTACATTATTCCTATTTGGTGAAAGCTCACCAAATCCACTCTCCTTCCTGTCCCATCCTCCCTCCCCCACTTGAGTTTGTGTTTTTCTCTTGTGTGGGCATGTATTGTTCTCCTACTGGTTTCATATTAGTATTGAGTACATTGGATACTTGCTTCTCCATTCTTGTGATACTTTGCTAAGAAGAATATTCTCCAACTCCATCCAAGTTAATACGAAAGAGGTAAAGTCTCCATCATTTTTAAGGCTGAATAGTATTCCATGTATACATATACCACAGTTTATTAATCCATTCATGTGTAGGTGGGAACTGGCACTGATTCCACATCCTGGCAATTGTGAATTGAGCTGTGATAAACATTCTAGTGCAAATGTCCTTACAGTAAAATGATTTTTTTCTTCTGGGTAGATATCTAATAATGGGATTATGAGATCAAATCAAAGTTCTACTTTTAGTTTTTTGAGGATTCTCTATACTTCTTTCCAAAGAGGCTGTTTTAGTTTGCAATCCTATCAATAGTGCAAAGGTGTTTTCTCCACACCCTCATGGCATCTGAAACTTTGGGATGTGGGCTAGTCTCACTGGGGTTAGGTCATATCTCAAGGTGGTTTTGATTTGCATTTCTCTGATAAGTATAGATTATGAGCATTTTTTCATGTGTTTGTTAGCCATTCATTTGTCTTCTTCAGAGGAGGTTCTGTTCATATCTCTGATCTGTGATAAGTAGGATTATGAAGCCAGGGGTTCTTGAGAGACATTTTAGAGGCTGCCTACTATAATGTGTCGCTTGGCTTCCTCATCAACAAGGACTGAAACATCAACCACTGTTTTCTCAATAAGGAAGAACTGGAATATTTTCATTATGTTAATTTCATGGGTTGAGGCATTTGTGCTGTAGCTCAATACTCTTCCCATTTGTTCTTCCTCCCACCCACTCTTTAATTTCTCTTCTCCTTTTGCCCTTCCTTTCTTGCTTCCTCTGTTCTCCTGCTTCTAACTCTACTCACTTCTCTTTCAGGCTCCCTATTTTCCTCTCTCCCTTTCCTCCAAGAATCCAAACTCTCTGTGTTTGTTCTTGCTACTGTGGCCCTTGTTGCTCCTCCATCTGCTCACAGGGACCACGGCCAACCAGCAATTTTAGATCCTGGCTTCTAACTTTCTAAAGAAAGTGATTCGATTCAACTCTTGGTATTCCTTTAGGAAGATGACACCATGGTGGAGTGAGACAAAGTGTTTTTTATAGAACACTGAAACTTCCATTTTAGAAGGTGGGAGGAGGACTTTTTTCTCCAAGCATGATGTCAGGTCTGAATTACATCTGGTATTGTTTGTATGTTTTATATTAAATTATTTAAAGGGTAAGATGATGATGATGGTGATGATGATGATGATGATACAGGTTAAAGTATACCATTCTATCACTTATGTAAAATTAATTGTTTAATCCTTGGTGGTAGAGACTGAAAACTACACTTGTATTTCCAGTATGATAAATGAATGATAAATGAACCCAGCCCTATAGCAGAAGTAGTAGGGTATTTCATCCATTAAAGTAGGGTAGAAAATGGTTTTCCCAAATCTCATGTGATATCCAGAAATAATATTAGTCATATCTCTCTTTCTGTTTTTCAGCCAAAGAAGATGCACTCAAAAAAGAAGATTGATTTGATCCAGCAGGAAGCATATTTTGTATGTGGGATTGTGGTGCAGGAACTGGACTGTTTTGACCTAGAACAACTCATAGCGATTCCAAGGCTAGCTTTTCTGATATTAAGCAAAAATTCTTAGGTCAAAGATGTGATTAGAATATGTTCAACTTGATGACATGTATGTTAAGGGTATTGGCATGTACCAACTAATTTTATGGTGTGACCGACTGCTTGAAAATATCAAAAGTGGAAGTTAAAGCATTTGAAAATCAGTTGTTTGGTAAGTTAGAAAGAATGAAGTGTTCAGTAAGTGCCAGCATCATATTCTGTCCTAGTTTCTTGCTTGCCATGCCTGTTCTCTGTCTGGAATGCCTCAGGCACTCTTTTTTGACGACATGTGAACTACCAGTCATATTTCTGAAACTACTGACCTGGTGGTCTCTGATTGAGTTTAGACTCCAAGGAGCCCAATTGCTGGATTACATACAGACTAATGACCCATCAGATGCTATAGGCAAAAGCTTAAAGTGCGCTAGTGAATGAAGCCACAGCATTGTTGAAAAGGAAGAATTTATTATGTCATTAAGCTTCATTCAATGAGTACTGCTTCTTCAGATACACTGCACTGAGGGATAAGTAAGAAATTAACTTTAAACAACTGTTATTTTTCTTCCACTTTCCCAGGTAAAGATATTCACATGAAAATAAGAGACAGAGTATTTCACTGGGATTAAAAGAAAGTCATTAAAAACAATGATAAATTGCAAAAACTGGGCATGACGGCCTTGCCATCCATGCACTTCTAAGTTCAGATACTGTGTACATGAGTTAGTAAACACAGAGGAAAACCAAGCTTGCCTAATTTGGTGGTACCCTGGGTGAAGTTTTCAGGACTTTGCATAAAATCTTAGTGGGTCATTGATACAAAGCTATGAGCAGTAATCACAGTTGGTGCTTACAATTCAATGTGAAATTTAGGACGGGCACAGAATGGAAGTCACAATGGAGGTTTTCTGTTTCAGATTTAGGAACTATTAGGATGTGAAAAATATTACCTTAATGTAAAGGTTACTATAAGACATAAAAGTGTAAAACTTCTGGGGTTAAAAATCTTTCTACATATGGTTACTTTAGTTTGGAGCCACAGATAAAATGTTTATAAATAGCAAATTAAAGATAACTGAGGTGATCACAGAGGGTTTGTTATTTTTGGCATTTATCAATCAAAATAATCTGATGGCCCTCTCAGGAGTTCCAAAGTGAATCCCAGGGCTTCATTATATTTACAGTGTTAGTTTTAATAATGGACAGACTTTTAGTAATTACATTCTAAGTAATAAAATATATTTCTATTAGAAACTGTTAAGCAGTGGAATAAAAGGAAGAGTTAAAACCCTTGCAGAACAGATATTAACTAAATGAATTCCATAGCATATGACTTATATCAAATAAAAGAAACAAACTATGAGATGAGTCTGTGTCCAAGGGACTAAATATTCTAATTTCATTAAAATTCTCTCCTATCACAAGATGTATAATGACCAACGCTTGAGATGAACACAAAAAGAATAAGCAAAGAAGCATTTTTTCCTTTTCATTTACTCCTAAAAGGTGATGGTTTTTTAAAATCTGAAAAAGTAAAGTTTTAATGCCAATATGATGTGGAATTTTCCCTTCTTCTCTCTCTCCCTTACTCATTCTCTCTCCCTGCTTCCCCACTTTCTCATGATGGAGTCACAGAGTTCATTCTGATTTTATTATCAAAATTATTTTCATCTTGGACCATTAGCAGGAATAACAGACAAAAAAAATCCACCACCTATCTTAGTTATGCAATATCCAATGCAAAGAATATCTGTGTCCTCAAACTTCAAGGTAAGACGCACCTTGGAGGACAGTAAGGTTAAAGTGGAAAGCTTGTCTGTTCTTCATAGAGCTCTAGTTTCCACAAAAGAACCTCCACTCCTCCCCCAAGGATTCTAGGGGGAGTATCTGGCCTGATTACTCTCTCCGTTGCTTCTTTGCCAAGAATACAAGGATCTAAAGGAGGAGTGTCACAGCCCAAGGTTACCGTGGCCGCCCAGGGAGATTTCCTAAAGAAGCACTGAGGGCCCAGGAGGGGGTATCAGAAAGGAAAACAATTTCCGCTCATGAATAGCATTTGAAACATCTTCATGCACTAGAGAACCTAAACTTTTTTTATCTATATAAAAAATTTTATATAGATATTTTAAAATCTAGGTCTTTATACCTTTCTCATTAACTTTATTGTGAGGGTTAATTAAGTAAATGTGCATATGCTCTTAGACCAGTGCAAGGAATATAGAAGAACGTCCCTCCCTATTTCCCGCCTTCCCTCCTTCCTTCTTTCTCAATTCTAATGTTCAGAAGAGCCATTGGGGGGATCTTGTTAAACTGCAGATGCTAACCCAGTAGGTCTGGAATGTACCCTGAAAGGCTGATTTCTAGCAAGCTCCCAGGCTATGTCAATACTGCTAATCTGACAACCCCACTGGGAAGAGTGTTTGGCAGTAATTTATATGTTCATTTAATTATAACTATGTTGGCAAGTCTGTGAATTTTTGGTCCTGAGTGGGCCATGGTTGTCTTTTTTTGACATCAAGAGGCCTCCATGAGAAGAATTACAGAATATTTTATTTATTACTTGCCCATAAACTCTTGCCATCTGAAGGATGATGTGGCACAGGAAGAACTGTAAAGTATAATCTGTAATCTAATCCATAACCACTCACCCTCCAGGCTCTTCTTAGTTACCCTCTGGGAACCATTAGGGTATATGGGAGGAATGTGTGCTCTGGGGAAGTAAAAATTTGTTTTGAAAATTCATAAGACATGGCTTCCCTTTCTTTTCTTTCTTTCTTTCTTTTTTTTTTTTTTGAGACAGAGTCTCACTATGTTGCCCTTAGTAGAGTGATGTGGCATCACAGCTTACAGCAACATCAAACTCTTAGGCTTAAGGCATTTTCTTGCCTCAGCCTCCCAAGTAGCTGGGACCACAGGCATCTTTCACAATGCCCATCTACTTTTCTGTTGCAGTTGTCATTGTTGTTTATTTGGCCTTGGCTGGGTTTGAACCCACCAGCCTCGGTGCATGTGGCTGATACCGTAACCACTGTGCTACGTGTGCTGAGCCACATACCTGGTTTTGATAAATTAAAAAACCTGTTTGGTAAAGGAAGTTTTCATGACAAAGCATAATTGGTACTTCCCTGGGAATCGTCTTAAGTATTACCCAGCAGGGAAGGCAGGTAGTGAGACCTGGGTACTCCCTGAGATCCGTAGCAGATAGCTAACGGGACACGACACCCTCGCTAAACCTCCCGGCTAGTGTTGCCTGTACCGGTCACTCCAGGTACCTGTTTGTGAACATTATGCACAAGCTTTTACAATCCAGGATTTTCATCCTTTTTCTTCTTGCTGTGTTACCCACATCCTCAGGTCTCAGTAGAAACCCAGCATTCTGATTTAACATCTTTCCGTGCAGTGCATTTTCTCCCTCACTTCTCCTCGGCCCCAGCTTGACTGTATGATTTGCTAATAGAGGGACAACTTAATCTGAGAAACCAAACCAAATCTGTGAAATCACAATACTTACTGGTCCGATTTTGTGTCTCTGAAGGTCCGTAATCAGGAGATGTAAAGAAAATCCAGTTGGGAATTGAGATTTTGGAATGATTCCCTTCCTAGAGGGAGAAACAAGCACGAGAAAGACAAAGAGAAAAAATATCCACAGCTCTACGAACTCTACTCCTGAGTGTCATATTCTTAAATTTACCTTAAATATATTATTCTATGGCCAGCCCCCTCACCCTCCCAGCTAACTAGTTCCAATTGCCATGTTAGAGATACAGATTTTTCTCTGTCCTGTGTATTTTGCACTATGGTAACAGCTCACCTATTCAGGGATACAGATCAAATATAACCAGAAGATGGTTATAAATATGGAAGGAGCAACAAGGCTGTCATGCAAACCACAGGCTCTCGCACTTCATTCATTGGCAACAACCTCAGACCTTCACTCGTTAAGATTTTAGTCTTCTAGCTCTGGTGTCTGGTTTCCTGGCTAACATAATATTAGAATCAACAAGTTGGAAGAAAGTAAAGATTGCTTTAAAAACAGCTTGTTTTAAGGGTAGTAGCATGGCAGCTTATGGAAAGGAGATTTTTTTAAAGCCTATAAAGAATCAGACACAGGGTAGTGCCTGTGGCTCAAAAGAGTGGGGCGCTGGCCCCATGTGTCAGAGGTGGTGGGTTCAAACCCAGCCCTGGCCAAAACTGAAAAAAAAAAATGGAAAAGAAAGAATCAGACACAAAAATGGCAAAAGAAATTGTAATCTTAGCTCTTTTTTCTGGAGGCAAACAACCCTCTTTATTCGGGAGCCATATTATAACACAGTTCAATCATAAATGGCTATAATAGTAGCCTAGAGTAATTAAGACAGGGTAAACTTGTCTGTGGTTCATTCCTTTTCAGAAACTAGAATGTTTTTACAGTTAAAACATTTCTATATAAATTATTTTCAAAATTGGATAAAGAGGGTACATTTTTAAAAGAAATACAGAGTGCCAAAAAATGTGTACACATTTTAGGAAAGGAAAAAACTGTATTAAGATTATAATACTGAAGTCACATTTGACTTCTGCGATTACAAGAGGTGCTTGAACACGGCTGGTGTTTTTCTTTTGTTATAGATACATGTGGATATGCTGAGTATTACATTTTGAGTACTGTTTTTTTCTTCCTTAAAATATGCATACATTATTTTGGCACCCTCTGTATATCTTTTTTCTTGATTCTACCAGAGAGATCAATTAGTGTTATTTTAATCTGAATTTTTTCTTTGCTTTAAAGAATAGATTATGAATGAGAAAGAAGTTTAGAAATTTGAGCTTCATTTTACCTTCTTATTTAGATTCCAACTTTTGTGGGAAAGTAAATCTTATTCTTATCCTGGGAAATGGAGTAAACGGAATTAGGGAGGAATTCTGACTCAAAGTTGGAGTTTACAAGCTCCACATGTCTATAAAACTGACAGGATTTGTGAGTTAATATTTATTCTGCACCTTGATACCTTCAGATGAAAAGTACTACGGAAATACCAAGCCCTGTGAATCTGGGGAATTTTCGGTCCTTACACTTTGTTCACAACAAACTGCTGAAGGGCTTGTTGGGAGGGGCTCCTGTGCAGGACCACAACAGCTCTGGCCCATGCTGGCTGCTAAATTCATTAGCAAAATCACAGTTCTCTTACCTTAGACTATACTCAAGTTTTAATAACATCAGTTAAGGTAAGTTCTCTTACCTTAGACTAAACCCAAGTTTTAATAACACCAGGTAAGATAAGTTCTCTTACCTTAGACTATACCCAAGTTTTAATAACACCAGTGACACAAGATATCTTCTTTGAAATATTTTGGCTGAAACTTTAGGTGTGAATAGCCAAGAGTAAAAAATTATCTGTAGTCAAGTCAGATGAATTCTATGTATGGAGCATATACTACCTGCTGTTGGTTACATAAAACTTGAGGTTTGGTCACTCCACTGGTGCCCGACTCTGGTGGCACTGCCTCTCTGAGGGGGGTCACTAAGATATGCCCTGAGCCTTTCTCTAACTGTCTAGCACAGGCAGAGAAAAGCAGCTCATTACAGAGTCTTTGCCCGCTGGTGTTATTGGGAAATGAGGTGTTGATTTCTCTCTCTATTTTTTATTTCACAGAAGATAATGTGTAATGTAGAACACCGTTCAGAGGTAAAATAACACTGAGGAAATGTGTCTTACTTCGGTAATAGTTGCATTACTTATGTTCTATTACACAGTTTTAGAAATTCAGCATTGCAAAGGCCACACATCGGCTATCCAAGAAGTAGTCCCTCAAACATGGAAGCAGGGAATTTTGATAGCTCTCTCATGAAGTAATATATAAAATTATCTGATGATTGCAGTAAGTAAAAAATAAACCTCTGGCCACTCTCACCCTCATACTCATTCATACCCACGCTTATCTCCTCTTTCTCTCACAGTCATATATGCTGGTGCCCAGAACCTCACATGAGAAATGACACATTTTTAAGGAAGTTAGATTCAGAATACAGGGTTCTGATCGCTGCAAATTAATAGTTCTTGGGTATATAAAGAGGTTTAAAGATTGACCAAAATGTAAACACTGATTCCAACAGCATCTCTGTTTTAATCACTGTCCCCCTCTCCAATCGCCCTACCCCACCACAAAAACAGAATTATTTCCTCCTTCAGAAAAAAAGAGTTCCTATTTATGTGGTCAAAATACAAGAAATAGATATAGGAGAGCTTCAGGAAATCGAGAGGAAGAGTCGTTAAACTACTTAGTATAATAGTTAACCTAATGTACATTACATGGCACACATATGGCAGCCTCCCTCCCCCCATTAATATGATACACACAAATTCAGAATCTTTTTCTTGTCCTTGCTTTAGAGTAACTCCCAGATCTTGATCCTTTCTAACTGCTAATTTAGATGTTTTTAGGGTTCTTTTTCTCTCTGATTTTCTTTTTAACCAACAATACTTGAATATAGAGCTGTTTGTCTCTCAGGCTCTCCTCTGTATTATTGTCTCCGAATCTTTCTAACATTTGTACTGGTAGTTGTTGAAGCGCAGAATTGCCCAGGTGGTAGTTATTAACTGACGTGTCATGGTTCACGGTGAACAAGCTAGGTCAACAAACTTGTTTTTCATCACGGCTGGTTTTAATTTGAAAGGAAGCTTGTTACCTATTTGATAATGCTTCACTGAAGTTCACCTATTCCAGGTAGATTAATAGGTTGTTCAAGGATGAGGAGCCCAGGGGCCCTGTTGCAACTGTGCACTGTAGGTTCAAGGTTCAAACTTCAGAAAGAATAAAAGTCCTTGTTTTTCTTCTACCTATTTGCCAGTGCATGCCGTAGTGAACTTTCATACTTTGTAACACTTGAACAGTCCCAGGTTTGGGATCTTATGATCATATTAGGAGCTGTGTTATATAATTAAGAAGGAGGCATACTTTGGTAGTACTTTCCAGATTGGAAGGCTTTTCAATTTTGAAGAGCATTGGTTGGGTGGGGATTTAAAAATGTTATCCATAAAGTTCATATGCAATTTAATATAGCCAACTATTTAAATTGCACACAAACTTTATGGACACCCTATGTATTTTACTGAAACATACACCAGGAAAAGGGTTAAAATCTCTCTAAAATGGAATGTTACATTTCCGAGAAATCCAAACAGTGTAGGGAAGTATTAGATTGAAGGAAATTGATGAGAGAAGCATGTTCATGATTGGACCAATACTTGAGGCTGACCATCAGTAATTCTTTAAATGGATGTCACATAAGTATATTTATAATACATTTTAAAATTTGTAGTAAATTATTGCTGAAAAATTCTCTTCTTTTTAGAAAAAGGAGTTTTACCACATTCATTGTCTTTAAGTCATTGATGAAAATAGATCAAGGATGCAAAAGGTATATCCGCTAGCTCTGTCCTTTTGGAGAAAAAATAATCAGCCTTATAACACGATCCTTATGAATCTCAACGTAGCTGAAGTTTCTACTCAGATTTTGCTCCCGAAGCATTTAAATTGAACTGAACTATTTGAAGATTAAACCACAATGGAAATCTTAATGACGTCTCTGTACTGAGAGCAGCTTGGCAATCTTTTCAATTGATTGATTTCTAAAGAAACTCTCCATTTCAAATAAGAATCTGATATTTAGATCTCCTAAACCAGTCTGAAATGTAGTTTACCTACATAGATTGGCTATCTAGGAGCTTGTAAACAAATTCATAAATTTGTCATGCTGATTATAGTGTTGGCAAACACAATGGCTGATCATGTTATAAATGTTTATCAACACCCGCACTCACCCACCTGCTACGAGGTGCTACGCTTTAATGAAATTGTTTGAATATCAAGGCCGGTTGCTAAGATACAATGTTCTTGTTACCAGGGATGTGACGCTTGCAGATTTCTGTTATCAAATAATGATTAGAGATGTGCTAACCTCAAGGTGCTCAGTGCAGTGAAAGGTTTACTGAGCTACAAATTAGTAAACTGTCTGCTCGAGCAGGCCCTGGCAGAAGAAACGTGTGCCTCATCCACACATGACTGGCATTTTAAAAGAAGACAAGGGAGGACAGGGAGCATGGCCACAAATGATGAGTCCTTGAAAGTTTGCCATGGAAGGGTTTTACCTACTCTATTGCCCAGCATGATATATCTTTAGCCAGCCAGGGAAGTTGTTGAAATCCATTGCCAATAACTCCTTCCTTTCTTATGAAAAATCTGTTCCTTATGTTTTCTGTTAATTGGTTGTTATGGAATTATTAACATTAAACACATCATATCTTTTGGTGAGAAATAAAGGTAAATAAAAGTATAATCCTGGGGAACAGAAATGTATTTTAATGTGAATGCATTTATTTTTTATTTATTGTTGGGATTCATTGAGGGTACATGAAACCAGGTTACACTGATCGCTTTTGTTAGGTAAAGTCTCTCTTACAAATGATGTTAGGTTTGCGAGACCTAATGATATGTTACCTTTAGTATGATGCAAATGATGATGTCATTTTTTGTATTGCAAATTCCATCCTCCAGAACATTTAATGTGATATCAAATATCATCATGTGGTTGTTATAATGTTTCACTTTATTTTCATCTTTTATCAAATAATACAAGGGAGATGAACAATGCCATGTAGTCCTCAGTCTGAAAGATTGTCTTGTTAAATTAGGACCTGACCTGCAGTATTATATCTAACCTGGGACACACTGGACACAACAGTTTCTCATTGAAAAAAATCTACATGATTTTATGAAAGTCCCTGTAATTCCCAAGTGTTTTATTCATAAGTAGTAGCATTTCAGAAATGTGTGGGCAACCGTACTTCCACGGTCATGTATAATTTTTACTCTTGTTAACTTCGTAGAAAATTTCAATTATTAGGATCACAGATCTGATGGATATTAGATTGACTCTTGAAAGTTCCATTAATAAAAATTGAAGCTATAGATATATTTTAAAAATGAAAGTGTTAAAATAAAATGATTTTCAGCTATAACATCTGGCCTTGCATTAGCTCATGAGTCCTGTGAGAACAAGAGGCTGAGTCTGGTTTTGCTCACCATTGTATAACCATCCCGCAGAAGAGTGCCTCCGCTGGCAGGCGCCCCGGGGCTGAGTGAGTGACACCCAGGGGACCCAGGGACATTTCACTCATCTCTATAGCAGATAGTTAGGAGTCTGTCAGTTAAATTCTCTTGCCTTTTTTCTTAGAATATAAAAGGATTCAAAGGAAAACGTGGCACTGTTTTATCTTTATGTATTCCAGGTTTATAGATGAGGAAACATTTAGGTTAGGCAGTTAGCTGGGCATGAGCAGGAGGGATGGTGGACACACTTTGGCATTTAGGCTATTTCAGACTGACTTGAGTCAAGCTGACTCAGGATGTTGTGGGAATGGAGCTAATCATTAATGGAGATCGTGCAGGTGCAAGACCTTGCAGGTGGGTTGTTTTGAGGACCCGGTTATTTTAGGGGACTAATGAATATTCCTGGGACTTTCTGACATGGACAGATAGATATTAGCTATTATGGGAACATATTTGATCAATACCATGGGAAAATCCAAAAGTTGTGTATCAAATTCAGCACTGCACTCTCCATGAGGCCTGCGATTGCTGCGGGCCAGTTTGCTGTCCCAGGCATTAAACTATTCCTTTCTCGCTAAAGCTTTACTTGCTCTTGGTCTCTTTTATTACTTCTGTAACTACTTCAAGTCCTCACTGAGCCACCCCAACATTTTGGTGAGCCAGCAGGAGAAGGTCTTGTTGAAACTGTGGCACTCGGCCTGCTCGCACCTGCTGGCTCTGCTCTTTCGTTCTTTGACTTGGTACCAGTTAACCATTCTTTGGTACTGGGAACCCAGAACCTGGGAACCTGGGGACCTGGCATGTGGTCCCAGTCCTAACAAAACAAAAGGAATCAGATAATGACTTTCTCAATGCCATACGACTAAAGCGAAGCCAAGCTGGATCTGGAACTCTGGTTGTTTGCAGCCCAGCCTCTGAGCCCAGATTGCCTCTCTGATGCTGTCATAGCTGAGTGGGGATGATGGGGATAACGATTATGTAGACAGGAGTGAGAAAACATTTAGTGCAGGAAACATTACGTGCCTAGTTTGCTTCAAACGACAGGTAGGGCCTGCAAAGGTTAGAAAGAAATATTGTTGTTTATAAAGTCCTGGGCCGTCAGAAAAATTCAGTTGATTTATAGACATATGATACATTCATTTCAAGAACCTGACCACCAAATGCAAGTTCCAGGAAAAACATGTTTGGGCTGAGCACAGAGAGAAAACTTTCAAAGTGGATGAGTTTAGGGGAGGCCTTTGTAGAGGATAGATGTTTGGTGGGAGGTGTGGCTCTGGTACCAGTGAGATCTCGGTTTGAATTCTTGTCTTGCTACACACTGGCTACTTAATCCGTACAAGCTTTTCTTGTTTTTGTTAAAATTTTCCCATGGATTACGTTAGGTCAGGCAGGTAATGTGCTTAGCATATACAAAGCAGCTGATAAATGTGAGTTATTTCTGAGACATACTCATTATCCATACCCTACAGAATTAAGCTTTATTACACTTTTTCTAGCCCCAAATGGTTTCAGAGGCTTAAACTTCACCTCTTTAATGAGATAGTTGGCTTGTTTTTATACTGTCCAAAACTGAACTCACTGAAACTGACTCATATTTATTGATGAATACAAATGAGACATTGTGAAAACACCCCCCCCCATTCTTATCATAAGACATTTGCGCGTTGAATAGATTTATGAGCTAGCACATGGTTAATTCTAGCTGTACAGAGGTGGATATGTAACTGCGGCTTGGGCGGCACTGTGCTGTTGTGGTGCAAGTGGCCAGAGCTGGGTGGAGTTATTGAAAAACTTGTTTTCTTCCTACTTATGGAGTTCTTCTGAGGCTTTCTGGAGAAGCTAACTCTGAATATTAAAAGTAGTATCCAGGGCGGTGCCTGTGGCTCAAAGGAGTAGGGGACTGGCCCCATATACTGGAGGTGGAATGGTTCAAACCCAGCCACGGCCAAAAACAGGAAAAAAAATAGCATCCAAAGTCAAGGTGATTCAAATCACAATGTTATACCCTCGTCCAAGTAAGGAGGAGTAAACAAATTAAAAAAAAAAAAAAAAGGTCCAACAAACCTCCTGAGGGTCTCCGGACACTATGCTTGCCAATGATGCCTCAGGTCCTGCTTCTCTGGGAAATTAGCTGTTGCTGATTGTCGCAGCCCCTCTCTCTACTTTCTCCCATTTCTTGTCTTATCGTCCTCCGACACTGTTTTCTTTCTTCTGGGCCCTGTTAATGCTGGGCTTGCAGAGTCTTTTATCCTTAGTCTAAATAAGAATACTCAATATTTGGCCCACTGGCTCAGAAGCTAGTTTATCTAAGCCAAAAATTGCTTCTACTGTCTAATTTTTAAGGCTGCATTTTAAAATGCTTCTATTCACTAGTGAGAAAATTACAAAATGGACTATTAAAAAAGCATAAAGTTTGTACCACTTAGAGAATGTATTCTGTGCACCAAAACACCCATTGTTCATATTTAGAGATGGCCCTAAATATAGATGTACTGAGCTACCTACATATAATTTAGATCATGTCAAGGCACAAACCCCTCTCAGTGTGGGGTAGTGTGGGCATTTTGTTATCTACAGCAGATGTTGCCTCTTTTTGAGGGTGAAAAACCTACTCCTGTTTAAATTTATGTTGCACTGGTGCTGTAGTGCTTGCGATTATATGTGGCTCAGCTGTGTCACGTGGCATGACCTGCTATAACCTGACTTAATGCAGTCCACATGTGGTACTGAATGACACACATTAAAACATTCCACTTCTCCACAGAACTGTGTGAGCAGGTGATTTCTCTAAATGGCAGACACTCGCATGCTTGTATTTTAAACCTCCACCAGTGTAGCTAAAAATATCTTCAAAAGCCCACCCAAAACATTTCCCATGGTTATTTTTGCAAATTGTTGGGTAACTTACAAAGAGCAGGGAGGGATGCATGAGAGGAAGTTTTGAATTATTTACATAATTTGATAGAGTGGTGCCTCCTTTAAAAATTCCACTTGGTGGAAGACACAAAAAGGAATTTACTTCACATAATCACAGTCCTAGGGAGGGGGCCCAGTCCTGCGATTATCAGCCTGCTGCTGCTTGGAAACCCAGCAAGTTGATGGCTGTATTTCTTATCAAGCTAAATCTAAAAAAATAAAAGTTACTATGTCCCAGCAAACAATCCTCACAGGAATGCACACTATTTTTAACCAGTGTTTTTATCCCTGCAATGTGAGATCCCTGAACACCATTCATCCTAAATTCATCTTGAAATGTTTGACTATCAGTGATAACATTTTATATTGATTGACCGGTTCCGTCAATGACCAAAGGAACACAGAGGAGCAGAATTCTTCTTTGTTATTAAGTGATCTGACCTAAAGGGGATCTCACACACACACACACACACACAGAGGCCTGGTTTCTCCTGGAAGATGATCTAACCAAGGGAGCAAGTGAGGTAATTAGGCAGATGTTTGGTTTGGAAAGCAGATCCTCAGAGCTCAGTGAACCAGCACAGGTCTGGGAGCTGCGTGGACTGTGGACTCCTCAAATCCCACTTCTAGCATGTACCAGCTGGGTGACCAGCACAAGATCGAACCTCTCTGAGCTTTTTCCTCTCCTAAAAAATGAAATGATAATACCATGCACACAGGAGGGTGGGTGTAAGGAGGAAATTAGCTAAATCATGTGACGTGCCCTGTAGCAGCTTTGATAAATAGGAGGCATTCAAAGCAAGCGACCTGTCATTTAGCTTCGTGAAGTTCAATTAGAGAAAGACAAAACCAGCACCCCCTCTGAAGTAATCTTACTAAAACAAATCTATACCTTTATAAGCTACTCTAAGTTCTCCTTCGTTTTCTTTTCCTAGAAATATTTGGGGCTCTAGTGTACTATTCAAGTCAATTCTTTTGGACATTTATTTTCTGAGAAATCTTGTTATGGTTTTTAGAGTTTTTGCTTCCATTTCCCTTTATTTGTATGGAAAGCATTTGCAAACATGAAAGATCAGCAGGTGAAGTGCTGTAGCAAAGGCAAGAAATAAAACTTTTGCTCACTCAAGACAGTAGACATTAATTTTCACCATGTAATGTACACATTTTTGAGCTAGTGTCATCCGGATGCTCACTGAAGACAAAATATCAGATTAATTGAACTATCAAGGAAGGTAACAGTTTCCCAGGAGTTACTGATGATTGAATTGTCATCAGCTGGAAAGTGTGTTTATACCAATATATGTTAAGGACTGGGTAGAACACAAGAGGTAATACAGCAAAAACATAAATCTCCCAGGTTGGACTTGATTTATATTTGACATAAAGTAGATGTTGAATGGGAAATGGCTTGACTATTGGAAAAAATTTACTCTTTGTGTCTAAAAAATAAGATATAGCTAATATAACAACTATGGTTATTTCATTCAAAATAGAGTGTCAGAGTAAAGGGGATACAGGATGTTTTGAAGTCATTTGTGAGGCCATAGCCTCCAAGTTTTATCAGCCATTTTGTGTGTGTGTTGAAGTTCACTCATCCTTGCTCTTACCGGTTTGCTTTCTTTCCCCTCTGACTTTTGGTGAACTTTTTACTTTAAATGAAATGTGAGGTTTTTCTGCTGTCCCTTCATATTTAAATTTTCTTTAAGCTGCTGCTACTTTCTAAAACTTTATATAGTGTGTTTGAGGAACAAAATAGCTTCATGCACTTGATCTAATAGGACAAAAATGAAACTGAACAGCCGGCATGGTTACTGTTCCATAGTAGATGCCCAGTAACTGGGCATAAATGAATAAATGGAACAAGGAATTAAAGAAAGCAAATAGTAAAGAAAAAAGGGGTTTATAATGAACACTGTATGGTACTGTAATTGTTTTTATACTTCCCACAGTTATCGTTGGTGCTGCTTTAATCTTGAGGCTTCCCTGCAACACGCAGCCTTACAGTAATGTATGTATTTCCTAGGTTAGGAATGAACCTGATAAAGCCTCCACTGAAGAAATTTGAATCCGTCTCCCCTCCGCCAACACACAGAGACAAGATAAATAAAAGATAAGTAAGCGCTACAACATGAGAAAAGATGGGATGGTTAGGAAGACGGAACTGACTTTGAACCAAGTTTTCCATGTGAAGATGTGATTTTACTTCTGGAGTGTTATACGCAGGTGGGCAGTCTGGTCTGAGTTCCAGCATGGGAAACACTGTGATTTTCACTAATAAATCACATCTACAGGAACGCATGTGTTAAATGTATTGAGCTGGGTGAGTGGGAGTTTGCTTGGGAAACCGACTATAATTTGAGAAGAGTTTTCTGTTAATGTCTGTATTTTACACACTGCATTGGCTGGACCTTATCGATGAAGGAGAAGACACAGAGGGGAGAGCTGTATGTAATGAGGAAAACTTGGATAAACCTGGGTATAAAGCTGCGTGGCTATAATTGTAATTTCTCTTTTCAGAGATATGGATTAAAATAAATATCAAGAAGCATTCTGTTTATGCATCATCTGAACTGAACCCTTTCTTTTACAAGTGAAGAAAGTGAGATGTAATAAAGTTCTACTACTTTCTTCAAAAGGCACCATGAGTTTATGGAATAGGATGTCAGACAAGGTCTCTTAACATCCAGGCTGATACAATTTTTAGTCCATACCATTGACTCTCAATTTATGGCAAAGTAGGCAAACGACAGTATTTTCAATAGCACTGAAACATTTCTGCTATACTCACAACCTGTCAATACTGAGGAGAAGGACTGGGAGATTGAAGGAAATCTAAGATGCAAGAATATATAATGTGACTGGCATTGAACTATAGTCTAATTAGAAAACAGGACAAGAAAGGACATAGCTCAAACTAACTTAAGCTCACAGAAACCAAGTTGTGCAATTCACACCGAGAGAGGAAAGGGCTGGTGGGGAAGTGAGACTTCACGTAGAACATGACTTTTGAAGGGACAGTAATATTTGCATAGATGGGGGGGGGAAGAAGGATATCCAATTGGGCAAAAAACCTGATGTGAAAGTTTGTGTAAATTGTAAATGGGCCCGGTACAAGGAGATGTACTGTTGGCTGGACAGTAGCCAGGGACTTGGATAAGGAAAACGGGTTTTGATGTGTGGGGACAGGTGAGATTAAACTATGCAGTATGTCAGGAGGGGCAGAGAATTCTGACACTGATCCTCCTGAGTCTGAAGCTGTATCTTTCATTTAATAACTTGGCAACTCTGCACAAGTTACTAAACACTCTGAGCTTTGGTTTCCTCATCTGTACAATGAACATACTACCCACAGAATTGTGTCAGGTGAGATAAAATGTTGAAAAAGACTTCCACACAATAGGCGTGCCGGAAACACACTCCTCGGCCTTCTTTCTTCCATTGGTTTCTCTAGGATGCATGACATACAATTCTAAGAAATATGTATTAACTATATAGAGAGGAAGTACATATCAAATAATTTATGAAATATACTGAAAATATTTACCAATTGTCTGTGATGAGCCACTCACTGTGTTGGTGTTAGGACTATTTCAGAAACAGCAGAGAACTGTCCAAGATTGAGAGTATGTTCTGTAGCGATACTGAAGAGTGAGAATGGAGCGGGGGTGTGATGGCTCACGCCTGTACTCCCAGCACTCTGGGAGGCCAAGGCAGGTGCATTGCCTGAGCTCAGGAGTTTGAGACTAGCCTGAGCAAGACCAAGACCCTGTCTCTAAAAAATAGCCTGGTGTTGTGGTGGGCACCTGCAGTCCCAGCTGAGACAAGAGGATCACTTGAGCCCAAGAGTTTGAAGTTGCTTTGGGCTAAGAAGCCATGGCACTCTACTGAGGAGGACAAAGTGAGATTCTGTCTCAAAAAAAAAAAAAAAGTAATAATAGTAGGTCATATGGCTGGAGAGTATACAAACTTCACCAAATTAATACTCAGTGAAAATGAACTAAATGAAGGGTTGTAGAGAGAGCTGTTTGATGGGTCAAGTCTTATCTGCAGAGTGTGACAGGTACCAAGACCTATCTGCAGAGTATAACATTGTACTATGTTATATGTCCAGATTGTAAAATGTACTGATTCCAAGTACATGGATTTACTTTTATGGAATAGTCAGCTTGATGGGTACTTAAAGTCAATGAGGTTTATGTATGAGTATTCTGTGTTTGATATGATAATTCTTGCTTCTTGATAATTTGAACAATGTGCTTAAGGAAATTGTGGAAGGGTCCTATCTATCCTTAAACTTTAAGGACTTTGTATAGGATAATACTAATTCAGTTTAAATGGATGGTGATAATTGGAGCAAATCTGGGTGAATTGTAGGGTTGTCATAATTCCACAAATTAGTCCTGTCTCTCTTTTGCCTTCATATCAGTCTCTGTTTTAGTATCGATGCCCATTCTATGGGGACAGTCACTATAAGTACACATTTGCCACATATAATTGGATTACAGTTTAAAATGTTTTAAATGGTACCTGTAGCTTATTGATATAGGTGGAGCAATTTTCCCCTGGGTCTTGAATTTAATAGGTTTTGGGAACTTTAATCATTTTCATCTATGGCTGTGGGAGTATTATTTTATTCTCCTCCTTTCTATTTGGAATAATAGAGATGCTCAAACTCAATATTATCACATACGTTTAATACAATTCAGCTAGACTGAATTTTTGTATCAAAAGACTAAAACTTAAGAAAAGTGTAAAGACAACTTACTTAAAGTATATGAGCATTAAGAATTGCAAAAAAAGTAAATCAAAACACGAATAATCTCAGTTTGGAAAACTTAACCTGGCAAATTTCTTTTGTCCCCATTGTCAGTTTCCCCAGCTTTTCTGTAAGACACGAGGTGTTGACGGAGAGGTACACCTGTGTGGCGGTCTTTGGCCCTGATTATGTGCGTGTTCTGTCATCTTCAGAAGTCACAGTGGGACTCTGCATTTGATAATCTGGTGTAAAGGGCATTGTTGTGGTAAGGATCTTTCCTTTGAAGGAAAGTAGTGAGACCACATTTGTTCCTTTTTCACTTTTCATTTGGAAGATACAAATGCAGGTGGTATCTCGTGTTCTTGGGACTTTTTTTCTCCGGCTCTATATGTTGAAGATCAGATTTGAGTATCAACTTTTAAATTTTATTCAAAGATTTGACATCGAGGCACATGCCACTTCTATCTTGTCTTTCAAGGGCTTACTTTTTAATTAGGGAAGGGTTGAACTGATGAGAAAGAATTTAAGGAAGTAAATACATTAATAGATTGAATAGTGCCCTTTATAATTTGTTTTAAGATTGTGCACAGTAATAGCTCCTGGTTTTAGAGCAGAGAGTAGAATTTTGCCAATTTTTGGCTTGCATGCTTTTTTCCTTGCACTAGTGTTTTCAAGATATACATTTCTCATAATGTTTTTTTCTTTCCCTCAAAACTGTATGTTTTCCTCTTTGCTTTCTAATATATTATCTCTTAGATACCATAGGTTCCTCCTAAACTAGGGTCTTCACATTTTTATTTAGTTGACCTTTTCTTCCATAACATTATAATTAGGGAAAAATACTGAGAGATTTCCTACGTCCTAGTGAAAGAAAGATTAGTTAGGTTGTGCTATTCAACAAGGACCTTCAAAGCTCCCATGTCTTAAAAAATAAGGTTTTATTCTTGCCCATACCCCTTGTTTGTTATGGATCAGAAGAGGAGTTACTGGAATTACTCAAGGCACCAAACTGATGGAGGAATCACCATCTTGAACATTATCCGGCTTTATGCAAGAGGAAAAAAGAGAGTTCTGAGTGGGTTTGAATTGGAAATTAAATGTTCCATGGGACCTTACCTTACAAATATAACCAATGTAACCTGGTTCTTTGAACCTTCAATGAATCCCCAACAATTAAAAAAAAAAGAAATTAAATATTCCCTCTATTAGTCTGAAGCGAAAACAACAACAACAACAACAAAAGAAATTAAATGTCCCACCCCATAAGTGACACATTCGCTTCTGTCCACCACACATTCAGCAGAATTAGTCATGTTTCCTGTACAACCACGGGGAGCCAGAAAGTACAGACCTGCCATGTGCCTACAGTGGGGTGGACTAAGCCTGCATGGAGGTTGTGGGGAAAGACTGTCATGGTGCCCTGATTTTAGTTTGGGCTTAAGGATTACAGATGAAGGGACACTGAGAAGCATGACATTTTTTTTTTCTTTTTTAAAGAAAAAAAGTGTCTCATTCTGTTGCTTAAGCTAGAGTCCTGTATCATCAGCCTGGCTCACAGCAACCTCAGACTCCTGGGTTTAAGCAATCCTCCTACCTCAGCCTTCTGAGAAGCTGGGACTACAGGTGCCTACTATAATGCCTGCCTAGTTTTCCTATTATTAGTAGAGATGGGGGTCTTGCTCTTGCTTGGGTTGGTCTTGAACTCCTAAGCTCAAGCAATCCTCATGCCTTGGCCTCCCAGAGTGCTAGGATTACAGGTGTGAGCCACCATTCCTGGCCTGGGAAGAATGGTTTTGTGGAGCAGTCTGCTGTGTAGCCAGTTAAGCTCCACCATACCTTAAACAGGTGAGTTTACAGTCCAAGTTCCTGATGCTGTTCTAGTTCAGTTCTAATAGTGGAGACAGTATAAATCTAATGATGGACACAGGCCTTGGACCTGAAGCATCCTGCATATGATTTCTCAAATCTGCCATTTACTGTCATTGTTTTCTTTTGAGAGTGATTAATTCCTCTGATTATTAGTTTCTTCATCTTAAAATTGGGTATAATTATAATGACAATAATACCATGTTTATCATTCAGCCCTTACCCCACCCTGACAAAAACTGAAGCTCAATGAGAGTAGGGACTTTTGTTTATTTTTGTCACTGATTAATTTCTAAGTTCTTAGAACATTCCCTGATGCACAGAAGGTACTTAACTTTTGTTGTATAAATAAATATAAGTAGAGAATTTTTATGATTAAATAAGGTCATATATCTGAAATCTATTACACTGTGGCTAGTCCTTACTTAGGGCTAAATAAACAGTAACTATTTTTTATAATTCTGAAAGAAAATTAGGAGATAAGTTGAGGTTTGTTGATAATAGGAGAAATTGTTTCTAGATGTTCATAGCAAGCTGTATTGCAGGAAATAGCTAAGGATAAAGTAAATTCTGTGGTGTATCTAGAGGTCCAATTTACTTTTCAATTCAAGAAACTTATTTTTATCTTAGAGAACTTCCAGAAATCTGGAACCTTCTTGTGACTGGCATTATTTAGTAACTCTCTAGAATATTTGTGTTATTTTTCTCGGGGTCAAAGCAAACTAAAAGAGAATTGGATCTAATAGAACTTATCCAAGGACGATGGCTGACACCTCTAACCTCAGGTTTGATAATTCTTCCTTAAATCGTCTGACCATCTATATATCCATTTAATTCAATATTCAAAAAAATATTGATTGGGTACTTACTTTGTACCTGGAAGTGAAGCTTTCCTCCAAACTTTTCTCTTA
This sequence comes from Galagoides demidoff, assembly GCA_963574575.1. NCBI lineage: Eukaryota > Metazoa > Chordata > Mammalia > Primates > Galagidae > Galagoides > Galagoides demidoff. The sequence goes on along the minus strand of CAUYQV010043706.1, from coordinate 35,145 downwards.
CTGTGATTTTATGTTTTGATAGGGTAGTAGGCATATGAATTTCAGTATTGCAAGTAATGACAATTAAAGACCCATAGTTCAAATTACAAGGGAACCCTTCTGGCAACTGAAGTGTCATGTTCTACGAGAGTGAGTTTTTCCCTGTGGGATGATGATGCATTTCATACAGTTTTGTGGATATCTAAACTAAACTAGTTAGCAAAGATGCAGTAATTATGATGCCAGCCCTTCAGTGGGGATCACCTCTGCACAAGGGCCCTACCTGGTCTAGTCCCACCACTAAATTTTTGGTGCTAATTAAGTGTCCTTTTAAGAGTTTAAAACCTGAGGAATTTTATGCATGAATTTTTATTCTGAATATTCGTGAATGGTTTGCCACAAATACAAAAAGACTTCTCTGTGGTATTTATTTATGATACTTCTCTGTTGGGAAACAATAATCTTTCTGCTTCTTAATCTAAATTGAACTGCAATGTACCAATAAAACAAGTCACAACATAGAAAGTAAATTTTCTCTGTATAAATAATTAACTCTTTAAGATTTATTGGCCTTTCTCTATTTCCCCCTTTCTCTGAGTGGTGTAATCCAAATAAAATGTTGCATGTATTCTCATCTGATAAAATATTCATAGAAGAAACCACTACCTTTGAATTTGGATTATGAAACTATGAAGAAAACACGATTATGAATGTTGACCCTTGTCTAAATACTACTCTCTTAGCCCATTAGCCCAGACCAACTGTCTGTAGGGAATCTACTTTTACTTTTCTTTTTTTTAAATTTTTGTTAAAAATTTCACTGCTTCTGAACTACCGCATAATGATTTTAAAGCAAACAAAGGTGAGCGATTAGTGTGTATTTTCATTGGGCATAGGCTATGGTGAGTAAGCCAGGACTTGAGTAGAAAGTCATGTTGCATGATTTGAGTGGCTTTGGAAACAATGAGGGCAATCAGGAAAAAAGAGACTTTCAATCCCACATAAGCAGATTTTGATGTTTCATGGCCTGTGGTGCTCTTTGCCCCATGGAGGTAAAACGTATTTGTATCAGTGCTCAGGGAAAACTTACGGCCACGTCCCTCGGATTTTCGTGAGTTCATGTCATGTATAGGACAATAGCTTTATTTTGGCTTTGGTGCTCTCTTATCTAGGTAAGAGGAGACTAGGAAGACTAAGGACGTTCTGGTGCTCAATTAGAAATCCGGGTTTACTGTGAGATGAGTTTACTATAAACATCCCAAACCCAAAGTCTGTAATGATGGACAGTGTTTTTAAGAAAGGTAGATCTCTGATGCTCTTTTTACCCTCTAGAAAAGTTTCAAAATGGATTATCACTTAACCAAGCGCTTGGCTGTCTTTGAAGTATATCAGTTCCAGGGGAACAAATAAATTTTTGTGCTTGGGCTGACTTTTAAATTCCTCAGTTCAACAATGAAATCACCTTTGCTTATAAGGGAAAGCCTCCCAGAGGAATCACCGCTCGCCTCCGTTTGGTGGTAACATTCTCACCAGATGATATTACACGTATGTTTTTGTGGGTGGTTGACACACTGTTTTTCTTGAGAAGCTGAATTTTATTTTGAGATCTTGTCCTTTTTATTTTTTCATGTAAAAATATGCTTTCTTTTATAAAATAGTGGCGAGAATAGAAGGAAACAAAATAAAGTTTTTAAACTATATAGGTTCTTAGTTTTTGCTTGTAATAGGTTAGCTCACAAAATTTAAGAGCCTGGGAACCAGCCTGAACAACACTGGCTCTAGAAAGAGATATTCTATTCTAAGCACAGTCAGACTCCCCCTTTCTAGATTTGGGGGTTGATGGCCTAGGTGAGGCCATGTTGTCACCTGTCCTCACCTAGCCTAGCCAAGTGCTATTACTAGTGTTAGAGTTCATTTATAGTGTATTGGAGGAAAAAAACAAAAACTGAGTTAAATTTGACTAGAACAGCAAGCTCAAAGAGGATCTGAGCCAACAGGAACTGACATGGCCTTTGGAGCTGAAGTGTCAGCACTTGACTGCCTTGTTGTGGGATAGACACATTTTAGTGTTAACGTCAGGGCTTTGAGTAATTCTTATTTCCTGACCTGGATGAGTCCCTGAGTGTTTCAAGATAATTCTCCTTTCTGTATTAACTAATGGTTGAGTATCATTGGATGAGTTGCTTCATTCTACTTGAGAAATGATTACATGGTTTACTGGTTAGACTCAGTAAACCCTGGAGAAAGACAAAACTCTGTGTGTGTGTGCACATTATGTATTTTAAATTAATTGTCTAATGAGAAAATTCTAAGGCACTAAGGAAACAAGTGAAAAAGAAAATGAGGAGTTTATGCTCTTATGCATATGTCTACAAACTTTGCATCATACCTTATATATTATTTTGTAATCGGAACCATTTTTGCTATTTAACAATCTGCAGTGAATACTTCCTTGTGTCATTTATGAATCTTCAGCAATGTGATTTTTCATGGCTGTATAATACTCTGCCTCATCATTCTAGCTTGTTAGTTTGTTTCCAATGTTTCACACTTGCCAATAATACTTTGATGAACATCCTTCTACTTTGATTTTTTATTCTTAGCATGGCTTCCAAGAAGTAGATTTAACATCCTACTTTTGAGTTAAAGGATTGTAAATATTTTTACCACTTGAAGAAAGATTTGAACATTTTATGAGAGAGGAAAAAAAGAAGTAAGATATTGTTTTTGAGGCATAAATCACAAACCAGATTAAATGGCTAACACCATTTTCTGCTGGAAATCCTGTGAGTCCAAGAAAGGGAATAATGTGAAGAAAGAATAAAGAACTGAGGTGTAACATCATGTGTTCATATAGGAAAGTGTGAGAGCAGAAACACACCGAGTTCCTAGTTCTTGCCATGAGGTTGAAAATGTTGGCATAGATGATCATGCTTGGTGCTGTAATCTATATTTACAGGATTAAGAGCTACCCCAGAATAAATAGAGCAGTCCAACAAAGTGGACACACAATTAGTTCCATTAGTATTAACTACATGACATTAATTTTGTATACACTTAAGAAATTTCAGTTTTCACCTGCTGAGTTTTTGTGTGTTTAACAGAAAATATAAAGTTTTATGGTGTTAGTGGGGAGCAGTTGTTAACTCTGAGTTCAGCTGATGAGGAAGGTTCTATTAAAGGAGTAACTGGGGGTAAAAAGCATGTCAAATATCAGGTTTCAAGCAATTCATGTCTTATTTTGTTGTGTGATTTGAACCTGCAGTTTTTCTACCTACACCTTCACGGGTGAAACGTGATAAGAGTCAAACACGCTGTGTAAGCATCATCCCCCATTTACTACTCAATATGCAATTCGATCACACCTCCAGCTCTGTGAGCGATAGCCATGGCTTTCAATTAAATTACCAGACTGACATAAATCTGATTTTGGACTGAATTTCATGTGTTTAAATACTAAACCACTATTTACCAAACCCTAATGAGAAGTAATCAAATAATTCAAACAACAGTATAAATGCATATACTTAACTATAGATAAAGCCAAATTAAATAGAAGTACATCTTTATGAGAAAATATGTGCAAACATAGTTGAAAAATATTTACTCTGTTCCGTTCAGTACAAAAAGGGAAATGTTATCATAGTTCATTAAAAGACCTTTATTTGGGACATTGTCACATTTTTTAAAACCAAATTTATCACCTGCATGATCTGGACTCCCCTAAAACAACATCTCTTTTTGACAGTTTTCTACATCCTGAAGAACGAATGGCTATTCATTTCTCTGCCCAGCCTCAGTAGGTAGTATTCTGCACACTACCAGTGTTTATCTTTTGCTTACTTGTTTCCAATTAGGTTGTGGACTTGGCAAAGTCTGGATCTGAATCTTGGTTGTTTCTGTTTTCCAAGCTCCTACTATAAATAGATACTTGAAACTTGCTTACTGAATGCATGCTTATTGAAGCATATGGAGGTTTGTGGTTTAGTAAACTATCAAGCAATCTAAATGCACCTGATTTCCAAAATGTTCTGTGTTTATTGTTATTTTTCTTTAATTTATTCTCTATTTTCAAAGATGGAGAATAGAAAACCAGCTCACGGTTGATGAAGGTATGGGGCAATAGGCATTTTTCTCTGTAACGTGGTGTTAAAAATTTGAGATATATGTCAAAATTTAGATTCCAATATCCTGGAAAGGCAGTATCTCCTGTACATTCTGGATCTGTCACTTTATTGCAATGTGATCTTGGGCTAACTGCAAAAATTTCAATAATATATACTACAATTTGCAGGTTAAATTAGAGCTGCCCATGTCCTGGATTGAGCAAAGCAAATAATGAACAGTACCATTAATAAATACTTATTGGACTCATTCTGTAGTGCACTATCCCCCAAGATATGATGAGAAAGAGAAAGACCCTTCAGAAGTGGAGAGATAATCAAACAGAAAAAGCAGGGACTTCGCTTGTTCATTGTTCTTGTTCCCTTAACATACATGTTACTTCCATTTATAGCTCATTGGCCAGAAGTGATCACATGGCTTCAAACATACTGCAAAGGAGTCTGGGAACTCTTGTGATGTGCCAAAGGACAGGTGCTGGAATTGGTGAATGTTAATAACTTCAAAGACTAAAAATAAAAAAAAAAATTTTTAAGTAGATTAATATTTTAAATTATGAATGTGGTAAATACTCATGTTAAAAATTCAAATAGTATAAAATAGTATAAAGATTAGTAAAAATCCTTCCCTTAATTTACATATCCTGAAGATAGCCTCTTTGAACAGTTTTTGTGTATCATTCTGGAAATTTTCTATTTTAATTATATACAAACACATATGCACATATATAACATACTATAAATTATACTAAAATATGAGTATACCATAGTTTTTTTCTAGAACTTTCTTTATTCAAATGCTCTATAGTAAGCATCTTTGTCTATTAGCATATATGGATATATCTCATTATTTTTTATGACTTCTAACAGCAGAGTTTTCTATTTCTAAATATATAAAATTATATATATAGAGAGTGTTTGGTCTAACAGTGATGAAGAGGAGGAGGAGGAGAGGAAGATGATGTCTAATATTAGTTAAGTGTTCTTACCACAAGCCAGGCTCTATGCTAAACATTTCATAAGAGGTATCCTTTTCGATCTTCACAACTTTAGAATGTACAAAGCGGGTACTGCTTTTCACCATTTCACAGAGAAGAAACTGAAGCATAGTCAAGTTAGCGCAAGATCACATAGCAATAAAGTGACAGAACCAGAATGTAAAGGAGATACTGCATCTCCAGGATACCAGAATTTAAATTTTGACACATATCTCAAATTTTTAACACCACATTATGGGGACTAATGCCTATTTCCCTATACCTTCAGCAATCTTGAGCTGGTTTACACTTTGCCATCCTGACAGGTGAAAAGTTCTCATGATATATACTGTCTTTGTGAATACCTCTAGAACTATGATTGGAGCACCAAAAAGCAGCTACAAAGATTGCTAGACATTTCTGTGAGGAGATACTGGCTTTGGAAGAAGCTCTTGAATTCATGCTATCTGAGAGAAAGGGTTTAGCAAGATGATTGTCTTTTCTCTTATCTAATTATTTATCTGCACTAATTTGAAGCAGAGTTCCTTGCCAAGGTCAGATCAACATAGTCCTCAACCAATCAGTTACTTTTTGCATTGAGGATTTAGGGCAAGATATGAGAAGTATTTATCTGGATTTGAAAGGGCGTTAATTACAAAAGTGAGTATTCAGGGCTCTGGGTTGCACTGTGCCGTGGCTGTGTCCCAAAAACCACATGGAAAAGTTTTCTGCATGTTCTTCATTTCCCTGTATGTGTATGGAGGGAGGGTCTAGAGAAGATGCACAGGCCCATCTTAACCAAGTCTTAAGAGCAGTACTCAATTTAACAATTATTTATTGAGCACCTACTATATGCCAGATCCTATGATAAACATTAGAAATACAATGAGAATCAAAAGAGGTACTGTCTCTAGCCTCACAGAGATTACAGTTAGATGGGAAAGACAGAGAACAATTAAATTACCCCACAAGCAAATGTCAGCTGAGTCAAGGGACAAGCTGGAGTAGGACCTGATACTGAGAATCTATGAATTATCATAAGTTTCTTCCCCAAGGAAATGATATTTCAATTATGAAGAGTCATTAAAAAGTTTTCTTTCAGAAAAAAATGACACCTGCCAGCTCAGTGCCTGTAGCTCAGTAGTTAGGGTGCCAGCCACATACACCAGGGTTGGAGGGTTAGAACCTGGCCCAGGCCTATTAAACAACAATGACAACCACAACAAAAAAATAGCTGGGCATTGTGGTGGGCACCTGTAGTCAGAGCTACTTGGGAGGCTGAGGCAAGAGCTTGAAGTTGCTGTGAGCTGTGATGCCATGGCACTCAACCCAAGGGTGACATAGTGAGACTCTGTCTCAAAAAAAAAAAAAAAAAGACATTTGACCCCTTAGAAGATCTGGTTGAAGTCTAGGAAGATTGTGCCGGGAACCTTATCATAACTGTTTGGAGAGACACAGTGATGACTGCATGGCTGCAGGTCAGGCCTTGGTCATGGAAATGGAGAGGATCATGTGCAAGTTTAGAGAGTAAGTCAGCAGGACTTCTTAAACACTAAAGGAAAGAGCACTGTCTAAGATGAATTATGTTCCCGGGATTTATCCTTACATGCTGGTGTCATTCCCAGTTATGGAGTCACTCGGGTGGGACTGTGTTTAGGGCCTGGGCATTATGAATTTTGTCTGGATAAATTGAAATCTCATTGCCTTTGAGACATCATGGAGACACAAATCTTATTTTGTTCACTGCTAAATCCTCAGTGCCCAGAATGTGTCTTGCAGTGATGATAGGTTCTAAATAAATATATTTTTGAGTGATTAAAACTTGTCTTTCTGATTATTTAAATTACTTTGGCTTTCTTAATAGCATTTTTACAATCATGTAGGTTTTATACTATGTGTAATATTTTTCATTTTTTTCATCTGTTTTGTTGCTCAAACAGGATTCCCCATCACGTTCTCTAATGGGTCATAATTTCTATAAAGAAAAGTTGTTGGGGTGGTCTCGCTGACTGGGCACGGAGTCGGGGTGGCACACCTTTTGTATGTGGGACATAACCGCAAGAAGGACTCTACCTAACAAAATCAAATATTGTGACCTGGTTGTTTGTACCCTCACATTAACCTGAAATAAATTTCTTTAAAAAAAAAAGAAAAGTTGTTTATTTTTTTAATTAATGTAATTAACTACTTTACTTAATTTTCAGATATTTCTAATGGATTTTAAATCAATTCTGTAGGTTCCTCACATTATAGATTCCCATTATTTGAAAACAAATATAATTTTGCCTCCTTGTTACACTTTATTAAAAACACTTCTAAACAAATATCATGTAACCTTTCTTATGTCATAAGTTCAAAAATTTTGATGTGCTTCTTTTCCTAGGTAATACAAAATATCACCTTGTAGTCAAAGTTATGTTCCATCTTGTTATAAATTCCTTTGAAACAGACAAGTTTCAAAAATGGTTTCTTTAAAAGTTTATCATTGTGACATCATATTAAGAAAAATCAAAGATAAATAATGGGACTGTGGATCCTGCAAATGATTCCAATGCCTGAGCCCATATTCATACATGTATTCATTCATAAATATTTACTGAGAATCTGGTACATACCAGGAATTATTGTATGTTCTGAAAATATAGCAGTAAAAAACAAACAAAAAAATCACATAAAATTTTTGCCATGACAGAACTTACATTCTAGTGAGGATGACAGATAATAACCAGGACAAAACAAAGGAACTATCTAGTTTGTTAGCTAGTGATAGATGCAAAGGATAAAAATATAGTAGAGGAGGGGAATATGGCACGACAGACAAGGACGATGACATTTTAGATGGGATGGCAAGCAAAGGTCTCAGTGCAAAGATGACATTTTAGACAAGAAGTAAATGAGGGCCACACCCGTCTGGGAGGTGATTCCAGGCAAGGTGACACATTTCATGTGATGGTAGATCAGGTTCTGGTTTTTTCCAAGAATGATGCTGTGGCTGTGTGCCTGGGGCAGAGAGATAAGGGGGTGATCAGAGGGTTCAGAGGTGTAATAGGTGTGGGCGGTGGAATTGGGGCAGATAATGTAGGGCCTTATCGGTCATAGTAAAGACTTTGGCTTTTTCTCTGAGTAATATCAAAAGCTATAGGTGGGTTCTGCTGGAAGGAATGACAGGGTGTGGGCGGGTGTAGCTGATGCAGCTTGTGACTGAAGAGGGTCTCTCTGACTTCTCTATTGGGAAAGGAGAACAGATGGCCAAGAAGACCTATTAGGACCCATTTCATCAAACCAAGCAAGAGATCCTGAGGTCTTGGGCTGAGCTGGTAGCAGGGCAAGTGGGGAGAAGTGGTTGGATTCTGGTTATATTTTGAGGGTGGAATCAACAGGATTTCCTAATTGATTACATATGAAGTATAAGGGAGAAAGAGAAATTAATGATGAATCAAGGCTTTTGGTGTCAGTAACAAAGAATGTAACCAGCCTTAACCAAGGGAGTGGGAGGAACAAGCAGTACCTTTATTAAGAAAGAACTCAAGCAGTAGAACTTTAAGCATAGGCAGGTGAGTCTTGTAGGCGTTTACTACCCTATTCCTTTGTCAGCCCCCACCCTCATGACCCCAACTATGGCAATCCGCTGGTGTATGAGTGATGTGGAAGGTAAACGTCAAAGTGAGCAGGGGAAGGAAGGAGAGTCTGGCCACCTGCTTCTGTGTAAAAGAGTTAACTATATTTGCTTCCTCTGTGGTATTTGTTGCTGAATTGCAGAAGGTGTTATTATTCGTAGATAAATTCTTCATAAAAACAAAATGTAATCTGCTGGGCCTTGTGGCCATTGCCCGTAGTCCAGCTGCTTGAGAGGCTGAGGCAGGAGGATCACTTGAGCCCAGGAGTTTGAGGTGGCCATGAGCTATGATGCCATGGCACTCTAGCCTGGGGCAACAGAGTAAGATTCTGTCTACAAACAAACAAACAAAGGAAACTAAGATGTATCCACCATTTTGTTTATTCAACAAACAGTTACCAAGTGTCTCATCTGGTCCATTTCTGTGTCAGAAGTTGGGGTTATAGGGAAGTCTATGATTGGGTCCTTGCTGTAAAGCAGCTTGCAATCTAGAGGGCAGACATATATACATTAAAGATGAAAAGTGTTATGATAAAAGGGTGGTCCCAAACTGTGAGATTCGAGAATAGGGGATGATGAACGTCAGGTGAACTGGGCTGTGTATTTCTCCTTTGCTGCTTAATTCCAGGAATCTGTTCTTATGTTTGTTCGTGAATCAGGGCTTCAACCGCTAAGAGATTGCAGGATAATGTATCATAAGACTCTTCATTGCCTGCGCTGAATTTCCTTCAGGACTTGCAAAATCTTGGGTCATGGGATTCCAACCTAAGATTTGAAAAAAAAAGTCCAAAGTTTCTGTTCCTTGTTTGCAATTCTCCTAAATAGGATTATCTAACTTCTTCTCTAAGTGTCATGACAAAGCAAAGTTTTTCCCAAAAGGGGTATCTATGTGTAAATTGAAGGTACTATTTATGTTCTTTATAACCAGGTGCTTGAGAAGCAGTAAGACTAGTAATATTCAGTAGTGAAAAGTTCAAAGAGGATTCTTCCTGGTGGTGAAGAGTTGAAAACACCTGTGTGTGTTGTGCTTCTGTTGTTTGTTCTTTTCAAAGGGCTCTGTGAGCACCACCATTCACTCACTTGCTCCCAGAGCAAGTTCCTCTTCTGTTTGGGTGTAGAGTAGGGATCCAACAAGGTTCAGTAGGCCTGACTGTTGGTTGTTATGGGATGATCAGAACCTTCTCAGGTTTGGTAGTAAGGTATTACTTGAAAGAGACCATGCCTCTCTCTACCTTTAAATTTATGGAAGTGTAGCAATTCCTTCTAGTTCACAAGGGACAACTTAAACAATTGTTTGCATGATGTTTGCATGATGAGCCTAAGATCGTCTCATCTTTGAGTTCTTTTCAGAGTCCTCTGATTTCTGAACAATATAGTGAGAGGGTAGGGGAAAGCAGGAAAAATATGGAAAAAATAAAGCAATGATGAAGTGATATTTATTAATTTATTTGCATAACAATGGCTTTTTCAGTACTCAGAACATGTGTGAGTCGTTTTGCATGGTTGCCTTGTGAAGGCTGAGCATTAGGTCTGTGTCTGGAGCAGGTTAATAGAGGCTCAGCCCCACTCAGTTTGTGTTTGGGGAAGTGTGATTTTGCTGCAGTGCTCCACCACCCTTACAGAGCCCACACCCCTGCAGCTACCAAGAATTATAGAAGTAGTGGCTTCATGTTCTTCCTATCCAGTTCTCCTCCCACCACCTCCCATCTGGGACTAACCTATGACTTCTGTATTATTCACTCAATCCACCTAGCTTGAGAATCATATGATCAAAGTTTGTTTGTTTGTGTTAGTTTACTCCTAATGAAATAATTTTGCATTAAGCTTTTTAAAACACCGAAGAGGGCAGGAAAGGACTAGATCAAGAAATCAGCTATTTTAAAAATATATAATGATGTGTGTGTGTGTGTGTGTGTGTTATTTTGTTGTTGTTCTGATTGTAAGTGAACCTAGGTATAGTATAAACTAAAGCAAATCATGTTTGCCCATGGACTACTGTCAAAATAAACTTGATTTGAAATCTTCAACTTTCTATTTCCAATTTTTAATTTTGGTTACACTCAGAAGGGTGTATTTAGTCCAATTCAGTGAACAGTGATTAGCGCCTACTACATGCCAGCGACTATGCTGGGCGCTATGCAGCAAACATGATGGAGACCTGGGGAAATCAGTGTGCAGTAGTAACAACTATCATAAAAGTAACCATGTTTTAGGCATCCACTGTGTGTCAGACACACTTTTTAAAGTTTTTTGGTAGACTCGCTCCCCTTCTTCACAATATCTGTGCAAAATGCAAATTGTTTTCTGAATTTAACAGATGAGAAAGCTGAGGTCTGTGAAGGTCTAGTCCCCTGCTCCCAGTGACAGACAGCAGGTGGTAATGAGGGTCTAACGTTTGGATCGCAACATTCTAGGGCTTGTGCTCCTGCCCTGTCACCTGCTTGCTTTCTAGTACAAAGCTAATCAATACCTTTAGGGCATCCCGAAAATGGGTTGATGTACTTTTATATTCATTTAGATGCCATTCCTTAGGAAAGCAATTTCTATAGAGTATCCTTAATATATAGTCTTTGATTGTTTAGTAAGGGAAAAAATAAATGAATTTGAGTTGCTTCTTTTTCTAGAAAAACAGAGATAGGAGGGCACGGTAATGTTTAATTTAGCAAGCATACATTTACAAGAGAATGGTGTCTTCTCCAGGATAGCTATGCTGGGAAGTTCGCATTTGATTCAGTGATACTTGCCACTGGTGAAAATGTTTCTGTGCCTGCTTTTAAAAACTTTTCCTTGGATTTATCTCTTTATCCCTCCTGGAGCTCAATTTTATTATTTTATGATCAAACTTATTTTTATTTATAAGACTTGGTCAACTTATCAGCAGATTTGGCTCTGGATAAACTTTGAGTGTTTACAAAAATTAAATCCAGGCTTTAAAGAGGAAGGCTCTGGTGACAATTCCACATCCATTTCAATAGAATCAATGTACAGTTTTTCAAAGTCACTACCTGGAAGTGGACAACACTTGCTTATTGGCTTGAGTTCTTATATTTTAAAAGAATGATTGATTACTTTATAGTTAGGTATCTTCTAGGCAGTTTCCAGCAATCAAGTAACCACTTCAAGTGTTCACAGCTTCAAGTGTTTTGGGTGTGGGTGAGAGAGAGAGAGAGAGAGAGAGAGAGAGAGAGAGAGAGAGAGGAGAGGGAGAGAATCCTTCTATCTTTACCTGTCCCTGAGGGAGAGAATGGCCATTTCAAGCAGCACCTTCCAAAAACCAGAATTCATTTTTTTTTTTTTTAAAGAAGGAGGGAACAAGTGAGAGCAAAAGTAAGAGAAGGAGAAAAAGAATCATTGAAATGAGGAAGTCATTCCTCTAATTATCAGAAACAGGAGCCAAGCAACAATGGCTGAACTTCACCTCCCCATGGGGGAATGAATCATCAAAATAACCGGTGGAAAACAAGGTTGTGCAACCTTGACGAGCGTGTGTCACCGGCTGGTGGAATTTTTAGAAAGGCAGCAGTTTGGGTTCATCACTGTGGTTCGTGATTGCACACACCTGTTTGGGGCATGGATTTTGCAACCCCCCAAAAAGGGGAAACTGAACTTGCTGCTCCTCCTGAGCTGTGCAAAAAAGCAGAAAACCACAGCTGCTTGAGCAGTTAACAGATATCAGTAAAATACCCATGTTACATAATTAAGGATAACGTTCTTGAAGCATATGGGCCGGAGGTATTATACTCTCATTAAAACTTTAGGTAGCAAACAATTTAGCATATTCTCACACATTTCTGGGGTTGAGTTCTATAATAAATGCTTGTAATTAGGCATGCTCTAAACAGTTTATTAAATAATACATGAAGAAAATGGTTGATGAAATATAGACGATTCTGAGGTTGGTGCACAAGTGACAGAGGCATCGGGCTGAGACATAAAAGATTTCTTTTGAATGACTTGATAACTAGTCACTTTAGGCAGCTTAAGTAAGACTCATTTGTCAGCCTAGGCTGTCTGTAATCTTAAAGAATTAGGAATTGATGACTTTGGGGTTTTTCAATTTCTTTTTATATGTGTCTTCTTTGAGCTGCTGCTCCTGGATAGGAAGAAGTGCTTTGGACCAAAGCCACAGGAAAGTCTCCCATATGTCATGCCGGCAGGAATAGGTAAGCTTGACAGAGAATCACAGGGGTAGATACAACCAAACATGACCCACATCAACGTGTGAAAAATTATACTTTAACCAAGAGGTGCTGTTATTTATAAGTTGGAGAGGAACAGGGAGGAGAAGCCTCTCGAGAATCACTGAGGCAGGTGTTTGCTCCCTGGGGAAGTGGTAGGAAACAAACCCCTGAGATGATGTTAGATACAGGAAAAAAATTCTTTCAGTTCTGCATCTCGGCTTGATATTCACACCAGGTAATAAATGGTCAACAATTCTTTCTTGAACGGAAGCTCCTGTGGTTGTGGAAAATGAGCTTGGATGATGCCAGGAAGTCCCGGAGGGAGAAATGACCACTTCTTTTAAGCCATTAAGGTCATGCAGATATTTTGTTCTCCAGTGTGTACAAATAAGAAAGCTAGTAATAGGACAAGCGTGGCGTTTGGAATGCCTTCTAGAACATACAGGGGGACCTGGCAAGGTGGACACGCTTCTGCTGATTTGTCTGCTTAGTAGGTAAGTGGGCTGCCAGGCTGGCAGTTTGCATTGGCAATAAATCACCACTAGACATTTTATTTAAAAATTGGCACTGACCAGGGGGAGGTAAGGGATTGTCAATTTGTTTTTATTTTGAGGCCAGGCACAATCATAACATACACAGGCCACCTGGAAACTTCAGCCCACATGGAAAAGCATGGCACAGGTGTTGTGGCTATATTTTTGATGCTTGTGGAGTGCAGAGTTAAATCAGAGTCTAAGGATCCTGACCAGAAAGATCCTGGCAGACAGGTACAGCCTGGAGACATCCCTGTTGGAACCAGCTTGGTTCTAGAATTACTCTGTGGGAAAGATAGCATAGATACAATAGAGGACATGAAATCTGGTGGTTTTCTGTTTTACTGCATATGGGGCAGAGCACACAACTAGTACATTCCAAAAATCATTCCAACCTTAAAGAATTAGGTGACTCACACTTTTTTTTTATGCATCAGTCTACAGAGAAGTTCACTTTCAAATTTGGGAAAAATTGAGTTACGCTTTTGAGAGGGAAAAATAACATTGAGGTAAGGAAAGGACCTGCAAACATCAGCCTTAAGTATCATTAAAAAATGAAAACCCTTTTTTTTTGAGATAGAGTTTCACTTTGTCACCCTCGGTAGTATGCTGTGTTGTCACAGGTAACAGTGGCCTCCAGCTCTTGGGCCCAGGTGATTTTCTTGCCTCAGTCTCCTGAGTAGCTGAGACTATAGGCACCCACAACAACGCCCAGCTAATTTTTTTTTTTTTTGCAGTTTTTGACCAGGGCTGGGCTTGAACCCACTACCTCCGGCATATGGGGTCAGCGCCCTACTCCTTTGAGCCACAGGTGCTGCCCTGCCCAGCTATTTTTTGTTGCAGTTTGGCCAGGGCTGGGTTTGAACCCACCACACTCAGTATGTGGGGCCAGTGCCCTACTCACTGAGCCACAGGTGCCGCCCAAAATGAAAAACCTTTTGAGGCAGAGTCTCCCTCTGTTGCCCAGGCTCAGGTACCATGGCTTCAGCCTAGCTCACAGCAAACTCAAACTCTTGGGTTCAAGCACTTGTCCTGCCTCAATTTCCCTGGTAGCTGGGACTAACTTTTCTGTTTTTAGTAGAGATGGGGTCTCACTTGTTCACAGCGGTCTCAAATTCCTGAGTTCACGCAATCCTCCCACCTTGGTTTCCCAGAGTGCTGAGATTACACGTGTGAGCTACTGGATCCAGTCAAAAAGAAAAAATTTTAATTAAGGCAAAAAACCAAACAAAATATGTTAAGATGGAGAGAAGACAATGTTACCTTGAACCCCTACAGCAACGTCAATGGACGGTGGAAAGGGATTCCCCTGCTTCCATCTGTTTCCTGATTCTCGGCATATTCTTCAAAGAGTTACAATATTTTGGAGCAAATTTTTGAGTTTATCCATTTCAAAAATAGGAGAAGTAGTGTGTCAGGAAAGTTATTTTGTAATTACATGGATTTTCCAAGTTACCAGTCTTTTTTTCTCTGTTTACACGTGAAACTTACGAATCTAACTATACTTTTTATTATCACCAGGCAAAGCATTCGAAAGGATCTGGGTAAGACAGAAATGTACTGACTTAACTATGGCCTCATGAATAATTAAATTTGTTCACTTTCTGGAAATAGCCACTTGGCTCTTGATGCTACAAATATTTGAATTGGATTCAACTTGTCCTTCAGAGATCTTTACTGGATTTCATATATAATTTTGATGCCACTATCTACCAAAAAAGTAGGAAAAATACACACCTTGGTTTCTGCTTGGTAAAGTCATTCAAAGTGACATAAAATATAAATAGCGAACAAGGAACTCATTCCAATGATGTGCCAAAGCATTTGGCAGTTTTCTTGGTATTTGGGACATAGGAGTATTTAAAGACATGGGGCATTAATTACTCATAAACACTGGAAGCATCAAATATCTAACCTGATAGATTTTTTTCTTTATTTGTTTAAAAATACTTAACATCAGACTCTTTACCAAATGTTTATAAAGGTTCTATTAGGAACACGATGGAATCTGTGTAACTTACACCCAATGTTCCCCAAGTTGTCTGTCAGTAAATGGCAACACTCATAAACTTTTTTAAAAGTAGAAAAATGCGAAATCCCCCAAAGCATTCCCTTTTAAAAAGCTCACAATTCTACCAGTTTGAGCACATCCAATGTCTGCAGGAAATGTCCCATCGGTAAATCTTCACTCAAAGAGGACAAAATGCAGCATAGATAAAACTGAGGATGAAATAGTGTTGAAATATCTCTGTAGCCTCCACGATGCGGGTAATCGGGAGGCATTTATATCTTTCATTTTCATTTGCCCATAGGTAATGTTTTGAAAACAGTACTGCAAAGATTTTCATCATGTCAGGTGTCTCTAACATGTGTTTGGATTTAATATACACATTAATTTGGGTTAAAACTTTTTGATCTGGATCTTTCAAACTAGAGAGCCCTAACAGTTAATATGGGAATATTTCCAGGGTCCTAGAATTTTCCCTAGAGTTTGGTAATTTCAAGATGTAAGTTTCTAGTCTTTACCTTTATTTTTTTCTCCTGTGTTAGAGTTATTATGGGGCATCAGTTATTGTGTGGGTTTTTGTGTGAAGATAGTGTTAACTCCTATTGTAGACTCATAGTTTTAATCTTATTTGTATCGTTAAAAAAATTCCTTTCTTCTTTCATCCTGAAGTTTCTAAGTAGGCAGCATAGTTGGTTTAAATGAAATTAATGAGATGTGAGATAGATTGGGGATAATAATGATTCAGGGGAAAAGAATATATTTTTTAAAAGGTATCTCATTCTCTAGGAAAATGCAATGTCATTAATGTTCATTGTGTTTGTTAAACACAGAAGGGTGCAGCCCCGCTCACGCATTCTGGGACTCACTCGCTCCCTGTCTAACTCAAGCAAAAATAGTCTCCGAGGGAAAGAATTGTGTGAATGGTGCCAACTTCCCCAACATACCCAAGACTTTATTTAGAACTCCCATGTGCTATTTTTTTTTTTTTTTTAATCTTTGGAATCTCAGGGATTTTCCCATCGCTCTACATGCTTGAGACGTTTCAGAACATGGTAACCCCCTGTTGGAATCCTCTAACTCTTCTGTTTTATTTTTAAAATGAGGGCAGTATTAGTGTACTGGGAAGTGGCTGTTCCTATGACAAAGGAGGGTGAGATTCCTAGCGTGCATGGCAACGATGCAAAAGACCACTGTGGGACAGAGAAGCAAATGCTGTGAGTCACCAAGGCCTCCAGTAAGGGGCTCTGGAAAATCAAGAGATTTTTAATTATGATTTTAAATCAAGAGCTTCCTGAGAAGGTGAGCAGAGCTGTATTTTATAGCACTGATAGAACATTTATTGTAACTCATAGATGCTCGTTGCCAAAAGCCCAAGATCCAATAGAGGTCTAGACTTTTTCTGTCCTTTCAAAAAAATTTTGGTTAATACATCTATTTGTTTCCAACACAAGTAATGGCAACTTAGCTCTTTTAGAGCCAGACTGTGATGATCTCTGAAGCTGTTATCTTGGTATTGTCTCTTTGTATCATAGATGTAAAGTTATTAATATGTACTTAGAAATTATATCGTATTTTCATATTGTGTTTCTAATATAAACACACTACTGCCTTTCCAATAAAGCACAATGTGCAATTGCAGAAAACTCCTTTTCACTTATGAACGTCTGAGTCTGAGATTCGCACAAACCACACTTTTGTTAGACTCCAAAACGTGGGTGCCAAATGAATCTACTGCACTAGGCTTATGAACACTACTGCAACTGTGCAGCCACTATTTCTCTACTGGGAGAATTGTTTCAGCAGATAAACCATCTGGCTTGAAACACAGCCCTCTTTGAAAATATTCCCCATTATGTTAGCTCTGAAACAATGTGTACAACTATGCCCCAGTGGAGGACACGGTTAACAGAGTTTCAATGTCAAACAGTATCTGCTCTGTAATCTCTTGCTAAATGTAAAAAAAGAAGAAAAAGAGGTAATCAAAATGCGAGATATTAATTCTTTGGAGTCATTGTGAGTGTGGCATAAGATGAAGAAAATTCAGGAAAATATTTAATAAGAAACTATAATCAGAGAATGTTTAAAAGAGACTTTTTCTTTTAAAGATCACCCCTGGAAAATGTGGTTCCTTTTGTTGTAAGTATCAGGAACAGGGCCCGTTAAGGATTTGTGTTCATTAATTTCCTTTTTGCTAATTGTTTTCTAATACGAAATGATTATATATGGTGGCAGAATTATTGGAAACCAGTCTTTTTAGCTAGAAATCCTGAAGTGAACTTGGATGACTCAGTGTGACTGATGAGTTGGGAATGCTATGGAAAAACTAAAGCGTGTGGTAACAGGTAGAAAAAATTAGTATATGGTGGGAACAGGCAATATCTATAACCAGTTAGAGAAAATTTGCTAAAACAGGTTTTTAGGAATCCAAGTCAACAATGTTACTGTTATGAAAGAAAGTGAGAGGGAAAGGGTATCTTAAAAGACATGTTATCTAGATTGGAATCTATTTGGTGTGATATTAAAAGAGAAGTTATGAGACTGTTATAAAAGTATCAAGATCGCCCAAGGCTATAGGCCAGAAAAATCTATCGGGGGAGTGTTCGGGCCATTGCTTGGAGTGATTGTAGGAGTAGTCCAGCATATTACTGAAATGAAGTTAAATTGGGCTAAATCCTGGAAATTATTAAAAAACATATGGAGTGAGAAAATTATAAGGAATGCAGGTATTTCAATTCATAAGAAAGATCAATGGCATATGACTATTCCCCTGAGACAGAGACAGTGGTACATAGATGGTAAACCTTGATTTTCTCCCTCTTTATCACAAAATTGCCCTGCACATCAATTTTCAGTGTTTGTTTTGTTTTAATTTACGCTAAATGGATTTTGGTGCTGGTTACTGTGTCCTTCCTTCCAGATTCTTCTTTCTTCACTCCATCATTAGCTATGCAAAAACATCTCTCTCAACAAAACATCCCAACTTCAGAGCTGCAAGGAATTATGCTGGTTTTTTTCTGTCTGGTGATTTTATAGGTAAAAGAACTAAAGTTCATAGAGCTAAGTCACTTTTTTTTCATTTTATAATGTTAATGTACCAGAAATCCGTGAAGTTGTATTAATCAAAGGCTTCATTCCACAAGCTATAATTTCTGAGTAATGGTGATTCCTGAGTAATGGTTTCTAATAAAGAGGCCTGGTGAGTCATGTGGGTTGACCAAAGGACCCAGGGGGACCCTTGTGGAGAACTTGTCTTTGAGACATTGTGTTATAAATACAGGTAGAGAATAAAGGTTTTCCCCAAGAAGGAGGAAGGCTCTTTTGAGGCTTAGGTTAGCAAGAAGGGGGAGGAAAAAACAATAAGCCCTTATGATATAATTAAGTAGCATATAGTTAGTGAGTGGAATATTTATTATTCTGAATTTATTTATTTCTCACAATCATCTTAGAAAAATTTACACACTGCTACCACACTGGGGCCAGTATGAGTGCCCTCCAGAAAATAAAACTGATGGCAATTTGGGCGGGTCTGATTCCAACATTGTTTCCTTGTTGAAGAGGAGAGATGCGTAGCTTCTCTGTATGCTGGGAAACATACGGCATAGTCTCAGAAGCTCTGGGATTTTCTCAGTGCATTCAGGGCCATTAGTTGGAGCAGGCACTCTATTAAGTTATATTGTGTCTATGTTTATGACTAGGAAGTGAACTCTGGATTATGTCTCTAGCAGGAAAAGAACAATCAGCAAATTAATGTATTGGACTTGTATGAAGTCTTCTTTGGTAAAGGTTAATTATCACTCTGATACTGTAAGGTCTGCTGCCGTGAGGAGAGTACTTAACATATGAGCTTGTGTTTGCATGCCCCATTTTTTTTCTCACCAGTGAGCGAGACACACTGTCACGTGGCAAGGACCAACCTTTGTTGGAGAGAAAACTGTGGCATTGTTAGACATTAACATGCCATTTGAGTTTTTGTTTTTATTGCCTAATTTGTCTCCTGTAATTTTATAAATTATCCCTCTGTGTGTGTGTGTGTTCTAAATGGCCAAGTCTCTGATAAATTTTAAAGGTTCACCAAAACATTTAGAAATAGATATAGGATGAATCTTTAATTTCTAAAAGATACAATCTGAGTAATGTGCATTGTAAAACAGAAAGAGTAGGACTTGACTGGAGGATGGTCTGAATTTGATGAGGTAAATACTTGGTGCTACATATATAAAAATAATCGGCTTTATGTTCTGGGTTAGCATGGGAAGTGAATGAGTTTTAGACATGAAAGACAGTTACGAAAGGGATTCTGAGCAAATCTGAGGCATCCTTGTCCTTACAGAGCTAGGTAAGGGGACAAAGGAGAATTTCCTTATTCGCTGCCTCATGTTTCTTCAGGTGGACTGTGTCTCCGGAACCTTCTAAACCTGACAGAGAAAGTCAGTATAGCAGATCCCGGGGGGTCGGGGGGGTTCCCCCCGTCTTAGATGAAAGAACATGAAGCTCAGTAACCCAAACAAGACTGCATGACCTGATGGCCATCAGTGTCTATCCAAGTAAATTAAGCAATACTTAAAGTTAAAAAAAAACAAAAAACAAAACAGGACAGGAAACCCAGCCCCACTAACTGCACTGAGGTGTGGGTGTTAAGGGCAGGTAGAGTAGAATAACAAGGCACTCTTGAGAAGGTTTCGGCTCTTACTGTCAGAGAGTAATAATTAATGATCAAGTGTTAATGGAGATACTGGGCTGTTGATGTCATTAATTCAGCTCAGTGGAGCCAGTTCTGCCCAGGACCTGCCACAGCTGTCACTGCATTTGCTTAATTATTCCAGTGCCTTCGGGCTCTTTTTCTTTCATTTTTTTCCCTTTGCCCTCCCCCCCCCCCACTAACTATAGGACATTATGTTTTCACTGATGCAGAATTATGAAGAGCATCCTGCTTTCTGAGCAGTGCCAGGCCTAAAATACGTGAACACCCAAAGGCAACCGGAGAAACCATATTTCCACGCAGATGAAAAGACGGAAAATGCTGAAGAAAGACCATCTTTAAATAGCCTGATTGTGCTGGTAGGATTTTTGAGTCCTTTAAGGATTTGGATGTCGAAAGTGAACTCGGAGCTGTGTAAAATGTCAAAGTGCTCACCCTCTCCTTCAGTCAAACAAAGAGAATATAGAAAAAGTGGCGCAAGAGTGTTGGTAAAACACAAGGCTGTGCAATCATTGTCCAAGAGGGAACCAGAGTGCCAGCTCTGCCCGGCAAATTGGGGAGAAAAACATGCGGAGGGCAAATGCCCCTGCTATTGAAATTCCGATGTAGGAGTGTATGAATTTGCCTGCTGTGCCTTCAGGACCGTCTTGGATTTGTTTAGCTTTGTGTCTCTTTTATCTGCCTCACACGGTTTGTTCGTTAGTTTAAGGAAAGCCATCCTTTGCTTTGTAAACATCATAGGGATCTTTCTTCCCTGGCCTGGCCTAATAATCACATTTCTCACTTAACTGTGTTCTAATTGGAACGAGGGTATTTATTTGATTTTTCAAAGACCCCCCACCTTCTCGGATGTGTAATTGAAAAAAAAACCCAAACCCGACTTCCTCGGGTTATAGGTATATCTGAGGACTGTCCAGAAAGTATCCAGCCCCAGGCTACGACAGAGAGGCACATGTGGCTGGGTACGTTTGAGACAGCCCTGTATTTAGTGCAGTGTGTCTTGAGCGTCCATGCTGGAATGTTGCTTGACTCACTTCCAGACTGAAGTGCTTAAAAAATGTGAGGCACTACAACTATTTTAAATCTCTCTCTACACTGCACATGGTGATTTAAAATAATTGAAGCTCTTCAAATTTTTATATGCTGGCCAATTTGGAAGTGATCGGTTCCGAGCATGTGCAGTACACAACAATTTAAAGTTATTAGCGCCCCTCAAATTCATCCTAAGTGTCTCAGCTGGAGAGCGACAGGGGACCCTGGACTTTGGTTGTCAGAAGGGATTTACAATCATCGCAGTGCTCAGTATTACAGAGGTGATCAGGATTCTGGAAACCTGCTTGGATTTTTTAACTCACCGGTAAAATGACCCCCCCCTTTTTTTTTTTTTAGAATCAAGAGATATTATTAGCCCACTAGAAGAAGCACTTAAATAAACCACTTAAAATGCACTGTGACATAATCATACTTTCACTGCCATGGTCCCTCCCCATTGATAACCTGAATGGGATCATGATTTTAAAGTCAAATGCTAAAATTCGGCAAGGAATAGAATTGTTGCCTTTTAGCCCAAGCATGAAAAAGATAAGTATTCAGTAACAATCCCTGATCTGCTCTGGTGAAAATACATAGAGTCCAGAGCTTATCCTCATAAATTATACTGCTTTTGAACACACAGAGTTCACAAGGGGTTTTGTGAACTCTGGAATAGATTGTCACTTACAATACATAGTTAAGTTTGGCTTTTATTTGAATAGTTCAGATAAAGTTATTTTACTGAAGATTGTTTAGCTTAAAAATCCGTATTATATTATATCTTAGATGATACATATGCATTCATTTCTTCAGCCTTTTGCTTGGGTAAGTGTTGAACCAAATGCAGAGGTATATAATTACAAAATGAATGAGATGATCCTCAGATGACTTACTTGGTCACTTGATGGTTACCTAACATTTCTTCAGACCTTTTATATATTTATTTTTATTGTTGGGGACTCATTGAGGGTACACAGAACCAGGATACATTGATTGCTTTTTTTAGATACAAGTACAAGAGAGTCCATATCTTCAGATCTTTTACCAAAGAATATTCTCTAAGCAGGAACATTTAAACTTTGGCTGGGTGCTCTGATGCCAAGATTCTAACATGTAAGGTAGATATGGGATTCAAAAGCTAATATCATACAGCATGAGGAGAAATTCAGTCATTAAGAAGTCAGCTAGAATTCTTCTCATGTTTTATTTCTGCCATTGAAAGCCACAGGGACACTCATGTACTTGATTTACAGGAAAGTAACAAAGGTGAAATTCCAGCCCATTTCTCAGTCACTTCTCTTCCTCAGTAAATGTTTTCATTTTGATAAAAATTAGGATAAGTTCATTATGGATTTGATTTTTTAAACTAAAACTTGGAGTTGGAGTTTAAAATATTCTGGCACATGAAAAGCATCTGATCTCATAAACTAGCTTTATAGATCTCCACACTTTTATTAGAGCAGAAATTTAACAGCATTAGAAATAGAAAATGCTAATAATAGAAAATACGTTGTATTTGGGATTTCTGTAACCCTAGGGATTTAGGGTCCCGAACTATGAAAAAATCCCACATTTGGCATAGTAGGCAACCTTTGCCCGGAAATTTATTATTGGTTTTTAAAGTTTGATAATTTTTCTTAGGTTTATATATGTTCAGTCTCCACTATTACTTTGTTCTTTTGTGTTGAACTTCAACAGGCAGAAAAAAGCTAAGTGCATTTGTTAAATTATTTGTGGCTCTGCTAAATTAAGGACATGCCAGTGGGCCACTGTTATGCTATTAAATAATTGAATTAAACGTCATTTAGGTCACAGGTAGAAAGAGCAATGTGTTTGCTGAACACGTAAGAATGCCTGGAAATCACCTGGTCTCAGAGCACGGTTATGCCAACATAAAATTCTTGCTTTTAACTATCAGTTGGGAAGTCCTTGGGAACTGGAAAAGTTATTTGGAAAAGGACTAAAACATTGTTTGTGATTAAACCCTCAGGTTTTTAGTAGTGTTAGCTCAGTAAACCAATTCAGACAAATGTCTGATATATACTGATACATCTCTTACAGTAAAGAATGGCATCGTTCCATATTTTAGTGTTGCCTGCAAGGACAGTTGCTATCATTTCTGAAATAATGAGAATATTAGTTGCCATTAAAAAAATAACACACTGAATACACAACCCCTTGGCCTTAAGAGATTATTACAGGGGTTTCTTAGGTTAAAACTCACTGTCGTTTTTAATTGGTTTGCATTTTTAGAGAAAGATCAGGTAAGTTAATCCTCTTTTATTACATACAAAATAAATCCCAGGAAGAAAAAAGGGGTATATAATGAAAAAACAAATTAAAACATAAAAACTTGAAGGATGATTTAATTATATCTGTTCCTAGGTGTAAAAGGACTTGTCAATGAAAAATTTTAAGAGAAATGATTAACAGAGCTGACTTCACAAAAATGATGACAGAAAGCTGTGTCTATACATTAAAAAAATCAAAGTTGAAATACAAATAAGAAATAAGGAAAATTTCTATAGATATCACAGATGAGTTAATATTTATAACAAATACATTTTATCCAAATTTATATAAAAATCTAACATCTTAGTAGATGATGAAATGGTAGAGATGGTAAAAATAAAATGATTAAATTTATGAAAAAGATATTATGAAATAGATTATATTTAATCTATTATTTATGTTATAAAATGGATAGCTTGAGATTAACATAATTTGAAGATAATTTTTTTTTCCAACAGAGTCTCACTCTGTCACCCTATCTAGAGTGCTGTGGCATCATCATAGCTCACAGCAACCTCAGTCTCTTGGGCTCAAGTGATCCTCTTGCCTTAGCCTCCTGAGTAGCTGGGACTGCAGTCACTTATCACAATGTCTGGCTAGCTTTTCTATTTTTAGTAGAGATAGAGTCTTGCTCTTGCTCAGGCTGGTCTTGAACTTGTGAGCTCAAGCAGTCTACCTGCATTAGCCTCCTAAAGTTCTAAGATTACAGGCATCAGCCATCATGCCTGGACTTGAAGATAAAATTTCTTGATTCCAAGCTGCAAACATTTTATTAAAACCCATTTATTCATTCAGTAGATGTTTTTGAGTGTCTGCCGGGCACTGTACTAGGTCCTGGAGGTATAGCTGTGATGAGATATAAACAATCTGTAGTCTGGGAAGGCTTGCAGTCTGGAACTGGATTACAGAAAGATAATAGCAAACATGGGATGGTGTGATGAGCACTCTATTAACCAAAGAGCAGGACCAGGGGATAATGTCTAATCCAGACTTGGAGAGTCAGGCAAAGCCTCTCCAGGGAACTGAGACTTGGGCCCAAAGTTTAGTGTCAGTCTTATCTCTTTGCTTTTTCTCACAACTCCCCTCCAAATCCCTTAGCAGAACTCTCATTGCTACCTTCAAAGTACATGGAGAAACTGACCAATTCTTGTGCTCTCCATCCCTGTTATTCTGCCTCAGACTTCCATCACCCCTATCCTGGAATATTGCAGCAGCTTCCTACATGGGCTCCCTGCTCCCCCCTCCCCGCCATGTTCTGTTGATAAGCAGCCATGTACTTATAATTTGTATCCTTTCATTGCCCTGTAGAGCTTCACAATAAGACCCCAGGGCTTTCTATGACCTTCCAGTCCCTATAGGACCTAGTCTGTCTGACTTGAACTCCTGTATCAGCCCCCTCCTTCTCTTTCCCAAACACCTCCTGAGTTTGTACTTGCTGTCCTCTAGACTAGGTATGTTTTC
Organism: Galagoides demidoff; assembly: GCA_963574575.1. Classification (NCBI taxonomy): domain Eukaryota; kingdom Metazoa; phylum Chordata; class Mammalia; order Primates; family Galagidae; genus Galagoides; species Galagoides demidoff. The sequence continues at coordinate 10,246 of CAUYQV010043706.1, read as the reverse complement.
TTCTTAAATATTGTATATATATGGCATTGCTTACTTGCTTAATTTGCTGCCCCCAAATCTCATCATCAGAAGACCTCCTTGACACCTTATTCAAAATGAATATCTGTGTCTTTCTCTGTGCCTTTACCTTTCTTAGTATCTTTTTGTGTTATTTATCTCCTCTGGCTATATGTACTGTTCATTATCTGTCTACAGTGTAAAATTATTAAGATCATGGACTATATCCATCAGGGCTCAGCTAGGAAACAGAATCAGTAGACTCTCTATCCATTAGAATTGTGTGATTGGGAAGGCTGGCTAAGCAAGGCTGAAATCGAAAGGATAGGCCTTCTGGAAAGGGAAGATCATTGTCAGTCTGAGACTGATAAGCACAGGTCCATGCTATTGTCCACAGGCAGAATTTCTTTTTTTCTAGGGAAGTTATACCTTGCTTTTAAGATTTTCCAATGGATTGAGTCAACCACCCAAATTATCTGGGACAATTTTCCTTATCTAATTCACTGATGATGGATTTTACTTATATCTGCAAACTACCTTTACATCATCATATAAGTTAGTATTTGGTTAGATAACTGGAGACTCTATCCTAGCCAAACTGACACATTATTAAAAACCATCACACTGGAAAAATCTTATTTAGGACTAGATTGTTCTCTAGGCACAAATGGAGTTTACATGCATTCAGAAACATTTCTGCATAGTTTTCTTCTAGGTAATCATGAGAAAAATTGGGGGAAAGGAAGAGGACTGGGGTAAAGGAAGTGATTGGCTGCTGGGGGGAGGCATGAATCTCCTTTCCTAGACACTTCTCTCCTATGAAGAAAAAAATCTGCCCCAAAGGGGAAGATGAAACCTTCTGTTTCAGGTTTCAGTATTTTTTCCATGGAAAAGTAGAAGGAAAACTTACCTTCTTCTGGTAGAGCAGGGTTGGAAGGTGGTGGGGAGAAGGGAGGGATAGGAAATGATCTCTTAGGAAACAAAAATCCATTGTTGGAGGAGACAAACAAACCCCAACTTCCAGGAGAGCAGCAGATACCCATCTTGGGCTTAGAATGCTATGTTCTTGGCAAGCAGAGATCTGCTACTTCTTAGGAAGAGGTGGAAAACTCAATCAATAACAGATGCAAGACAGAGTTTCTCTACCAAAAGTAGGAGGGGCAGAAATGGTGAGAAGGGCAAGGGATAAGAGTGGGCTTTAATCAGGCCAAGAGAGAACCTCCATAACCTCAATAAGCAACAACAATCTACTAATAATGAGGGGAACAAGGGCATGGAGAGAGATCCGTATGTGGTATAAGCCTTCATGGTAGGCTGAAAGCTGATGGGAGAACAACCCAGCCCTTACTCTGAACCCAAAGAGACAGCAGTCCACTGCTAGAAGAATGTGAAGCCTGACAAAACCCAAACTCAGATAATTTTTGACTAAATTGTCATAAGGTCCTATACTAATTTCTTTTACAGAAGAGGGATGTCAGTTTCTAGGCATAAGTGCTATTTATTCTAGTATCTGTTGTTCTTCTATATACATATAATGTCTGACATTCAATAGAGAAAATTAGAGGGCATGCAAAAAAGCAAAAGAAAGTAACTCATTGTCAAGAGATACGTAATCAATAGAACCACAATCAGATATAACACAGATGCTTCAGCTAACAGAAAGAGATCTTAAAATAATAATTTAAAGCCAGCTGTGGTGGCTCATGCCTATAATCCTAGCACCTTGGGAGGTTGAGTGAGGTGGTTGCTTGAACTCAGGAGTTTGAGGCAAGCCTGAGCAAAAGTGAAACTCTATCCAAACTAAAAATAGAAAAACTAGCTGGGCATTGTGGTAGATACCAGTAGTCCCAGCTACTCAGCAGGCTGAGGCAAGACAATCTCTTGAGTCCAAGAGTTTGACGTTGCTGTGAGCTATGACACCATAGCACTCTACCCAGGGCAACAGAGTGAGACCCTGTCTCAAAAAAGTAAGCAAGAAAGAAACAAACAAATAAATTAAGATGTTGAAAGTCTAGTAGAAAACATGGGCAATATGCATAAATAGTTGGGAAATTATTAGAACACAGAAACTATAAGAAAAAATCAAATGGGAATGCCAAAAAACCAACAGCAACAATAATGACCAAACCAGAAATATGGTATCAGAGATGAAGAACTCCTTTGTAGAATCATCTTTAGACTGAAAATGGCTGAGAGACGACAAGCTAAGGTTGAAGAGAGGACAATAGAAATTATCCAAGTGAAGCCTAAAGAGAAAAATGAATGAATAACAAACATAGTAAAATATCTGAAGTTTGTATAACATCAAGTGGTCTAAAGTATGTGTAATTATAATCTGAGAGGGAGGACAGAGAAAGAAAGGGAAGGAGATATATTTGAAAAGACAATGGCTAAGAACTCTCAATAAAAGTAAGAGATCAAAACACAAATGCAAAAGCTCAAAGAATGTCAAGCATGATACATACCAAAATAAATTAACCAACCCCCACCTAGACACAACATAGCCGAAATGCTGAAAACTAAAGACAAAGGGAAAATCTTGAAAGAAGCTGGAGAAAAGGGAAACATTACATATAGAAACATCACATTACACACAGAGGAACAAAGATAAGGATTATACCAGAATATCAGAAGCTATGCAAGCCGAAGTCATTAGATTAATACCTTCAGTGCACACCCTTTCAACCCAAAATTCTATACTCACAGAAAACGCCTTTTAAAAATTGAGGTAAAATAAGAAATTTTCAGACAAGATAAAGTTCAGAAAACTCATTGTCAATATGCCAGCACTATAAGAAATACAAAAGAAGTTCTCTAGCTGCATGATACCAAGTGGAAATTTGGAGCTGCACAACAGAAATAAATGCAGAGGTAATAAAGACAAAGGTAAGCTAAAAAGATTTTAAAAATATCTATTCACTTTAGAAGACAGTTGACCACCTACAGTGAAATAAAAAAGTACACTGTGGGATGAATAAAATATGTAAAAAGGAAATGTGTGACAAGTAGAAAACTAAGGATGGGAAGGAGGAATTGGAAGTATATTGCTGTAAGTTTCTTACTCTATATAGGAAATAGTATAATATTACTTAAAGATAGACATTGTGATAAATTAAAAATGCAAATTATAAATCCTTGTGGCTACTCCTAAAAAAGGAAGTATGCCAAATTATTCAACTGGAAATTAAATGATACAAGACAATTTTAATCTCAAGAAAGGCAAGAGAAAGAAAAAGGAAGAAAGAGAAAGAGGAAACACAGAACAACTTGGAGAAACAGAATGCATGTAATGCGATGGTAGATTGTAAACCAACCATACTAATAATAACCTTAAAAGCAAATCATCTAAACACTACATTTAAAATGCAGACTAATAAAAAGTTAAGAGTCAATCATGTGCTTTTTGTAGGAAACTATCTTTTAAATATAAAGATATAAATAGTTTAAAAGTTAACAATTGAAAAGTCAATTGTTAAACAATTGAAAAATCACTAATCAGAAGAAAGTTGTAGTGGCTATGATAATATCAGACAAAGTTCATTTCAGGGCAAGAAATATTACCACAGATAAAAATGGACATTGTGTAATGGTAAAGAGGTCAATTTATCAAGAAGACATCATAATTCTAAATATATTATACGTTAATCTAATAATAAAGCTTCCAAATACCTGAACCAAAAACTGATAGACTTCAAAGAAGAAATAAACCAATCTTCAATTCATTTGGCAATGTCAACACTCTTCTCTCATTAATAAATAGAAAAAAACAAATACAAAATTAGGAAAAAGACTACATTAACAGTCAACTTCGCTTAACAGATATTTTGAACACTGTATACAACAGCAGGAAAAGATGAATTCTTTACAAATGAATATGTTGATTGCATTCTTGGCCTTAACTTATCTAAGAGAGTTGAAATTACACAGAGTAGGGTCTCCGACCATTGTGGAATTAAACTAGAAATCAGTAAGAAAATGATACAGAACATTCTCTAAATATTTAGAAATTAAATATCATACTTCTAAGTAACTCATCTAACAAAGAAGCCATAGGGAAATTAGAAAATATCAATTGATATTATAAATTGAATATAAATATAAATTAAATATAAATATAAATTTCATATAAATGAAAACAGAATATATATATATATCAAAATTTATAGGACAAAACTAATGTAGAGATAAAAGGGAAATTTATAGCATTAAATGATAGGCATGGAAGAAAGGTTTCAAAACAATAAAGTAAGTTTTACAGGGGTACAAGTGAAACTCTCTAAGAGTAGAATCAGAACGTTTTAAAACAATAATTGAGAAAAATGACATGAAGGCTGTGTTGATCAGTTTGATGGAAGTATTCCGGATTGCATGTGAAAACCCCACACTGTACCCCAGAAGTGCATTAATGTACATAGTTACCATTCAATTAAAAAAAAAACAAAAAACAATAAAGTAAGTTTTACATAAAGAGTCTAGAAAAAATAGAGTAAATCAAACCCAAAGTAAGCAGAAAGAAGAAAATAATAAAGAATACATTCTTCTTTTTTTCCAGTCTTTGTTGTTTTATTATTTTATTACAAGCTTGTTTTTCTTTCTGCAATGGACAATCAATAGAGAAATGTTTATTCATCACTTAAAAAAATGCTGATTTTTCATTTGTTAAAATATAAAAATCTAACTGTGTTGAAATTATAAAATTGTATCATTGTCCAAAAAAAAAAAAAAGAATACAAAAAAAATTAAAGAAAGCCAATAAAACAAAAAACTTGGTATTTTAAAAGGTTAGAAAGTATTATAAACCTCTAGGCAGGCTGATTTAAAAGTAAAGAGAAAAGACCCAAATTACCAATAATAGGAATGTGAGGACAACAGAAAATTCAGACCTTAAGAGGACAGCAAAGGATATTTTAAACAATACTTAATACATTTGACAAATTTAAATGGACACATTTCTTCAAAGACATTAACTATTAATGTTTACTCAAGAAGAAATGGATGGTTTTGGTATGTCTATAGCTATTAAAGAAATTACATTCATGGTTAAAAACTGTCAAAAAGGGAAATTCCAGTTCCTGATGGTTTTAATGGGGAAGTGTACTGAACATTTTAGGAAGACAATATTAATTTTACCCCCAATTTTTGAGAAAATAGAACAGGAGGAAAACTGGATACTAGTACTTAAAAAAGACATAACAGAAAAACAAAACTATAGAATACATCCTTCATCCACATGGACAAAAAGTCCTTAGCAGCACTCGAAAATTAAATCCAACCATATACAAAAAGTATAATATGTTGTAATCTAGTGGGAAGGAAGTTTATCTCAATGTTTGAAAATCAATTTATTATATCAGCAGTGTGAAAAATAGGAAAAGTCTGATCATCTTGATAGATGCAGAAAAAAAAATTGACTATATTCAACATACTCATGTGATAAAATTCTCAGGAAACTAGGAATGGAAGGAAATGTCTTCAATCTCTTAAAGAGCATCTATAAAAAACTACAGTTCATATAATACTTAATAGTTAAAGACTAAATTCTTTACTCTTAAGTTCAGGAATGAGTTAAGGATGCCCATTTTTATCACTCCTATTCAACATGATACTGGAGTTCCTAGTCAATGCCATAAAGTAAAAGAAGAAGTAAAGTAAAAGAAATAAAAGGCATATAGATTAAACAAAAAGAAATAAAACTATTCTATTTGAAAACATATTATCCCTGTAGAAAAACTCCACATTGATCTACCAAAAAATAAAACCCTATTAGAACTAATATTAGGAAGACATCAGGATACAAAAGTCTATTGTATTTTTATATATTATCAAGAACAAAACCAGAAATTAAAATTTTAACTAGTCAAACTTTGCAATAACATTGACAACATGAAATATTTGTCAACAAAAAATATTTGCATTGTTTTCATGCTGAAAATTACAACACCATTTAGAAAAATATCAAAGAGCACTGAAATAAATGGAGAGTTATATCATGTTCATAGATAGAAAATATTAATATTTTAAAGATGTGGCTAGGCGTGGTGGCTCATTCCTGTAAACGCCTATGATTCTAGCACTCTGGGAGGCCAAGGCTGGTGTATTGCTTCAGCTCAAGGGTTCTAGAGCCCAAGCAAGAGTGAGGCCACATCTGTCTCTACTAAAAATATAAAAACTAGCTGGACATTGCAGTGGGTGCCTGTAGCCCTGGCTACTTGAGAGTTTGAGGCAAGAATGATGGCTTGAACCTAGGAGTTTGAGGTTTATGTGAGCCATGATGGCACAGCACTCTAGCCTGAGCAAGAGAGTGAAACTCTGTCTCAAAATCTATACAGGGTGGCCACATAGCTCATATGCAATTTAAACTATTTTACTTTAAGGCCACCTTCTGTGTGTATATGTATACACACACACATATATATGTGTATATATGCATATATAGTAAAGATGTCAACTTTTCCTAACTTGATCTATTGACTCAGTGCAATCCAAATAAAAGTCTTAACAGGGATTTTTGAAGAGATCAACTGGTTTATTCTAAAATTAATATGGAAAAACAAAGGACTTAGATAGCCAAAGCAATTTTGGGGCTGGAGCATGGTGTTTCATGCCTGTAATCCTAGCACTCTGGGAGGTCAAGGAGGGTAGATTGCCTGAGAGCAACCTGTACAAGAGTGAAAGCCCATTTCTACTAAAAAAAAAAAGTAGAAAATCTAACCAGTGATATGGCAGGTGCCTATAGTCCCAGCTACTCAGGAGGCTGAAGCAAAAAGGTTGTTTGAAGTTACTGTAAGCTATGATGTCATCGTACTCCAGCCTGGGGCAAAAGAGTGAGACTTTGTCTCAAAAAAGAAGCAGTTTTATAAAAAAAGTGAATAGCTCTTACTTCCCAACCTAAAATATAACTATAATGCTATAGAAAACTCATAAGAAAGGTTTTGATAAAAGGTCAAACATCAATGGAACGATTGGAGACTCCAGATACAGATTTACACATATGGTTAATTGTTTATAGACATAGGTAGCAAAATAATGCAGTGAAGAAAGAATACTCTTTTTCACGTATGGTACTGGAACACCTTGTAAAGTGCTTCAAATTAATGTTGACTCCTTCCTCACTTTATTTATAAAAATTAGCCAGGAATGATCCTAGACCTAAAGATCCTAGACTCAAATTATAAAATGCCTGAAAGAAGTTATGGGGGAGAAAATCTTTATGTCCTTGGGTAAGTCAAATACTTCTTAGATAATACATAAAAAGCAGAACGTATAAAAGAAAAAATCATAATAATTTATATTTCATCAAAATTAAAAACTTTTACTATTCAAAAAATGATATTAAGGAAATGAAAATACAAGTCACCAGTTAAAAAAGATAATTGCAAATACATACTTAATAATGGGCTTGTATTCATAACTCTTGCATAAAAGAGCTACCATAACTCATAATAATAATAATGATAATAATAAAACAGCCAAATAAAGGCAAATGATTTTAACAGCCCACCAGAGAAGAGATAGAAATGGCAAATACACAATGAATAGATGCCCAACACCATTAGCCAATAGGCAAATGCAAAATAAAACCACAATGAGATGCCACCATATGCCTGTTAGAAAGGTTTAAAGTGGGTGAAGGGGCAAGATGGCCGACTGGTGCCAGATTCCGACAGAAGCTCCCATCTAGAGGGAAGGATAATGCCCAGAAAATGCCCAATCAAGTCAAAGACTGTGAGCGCAGCCGAGAGAGAAGAGTGATATCTGTAGGTCACCCCTGCTAAGGCATGGTGTGACTCCAAGAAAGCAATCTACAGGTACATAATACATCCCAAAGGAAAAGTATCCTTCCCGCAAGAAAGTTGTGTTTTTCTCTTTGTTTTCTCTTCATCTTCTCCTGTAAGTTTTCTATAGGTGAGAGGTGAACTGAGGACCTATTATCTCACCCCATGTGTGAGAGCTACAGGAAGTGGGGTCTACTCCCCTAGAGGGACCCTGATGAGATTCCAAACACTCTCTCACCACGCAGAAAAATCAAACTAACGTTTCCACTGCCATTTTGAACTTCCAGTCCACCCTTCCCCCTTTGCCTGCAGAGACAGTGAGGGGAAGCCCAGTAGCAGCATCCTCCACCTAAGTGGGACCAAGTGCCCTGTCCCTGGCCCTGCAGCTAGAGAACTGCTAGAGCCACTTGCTTCCCAGCTGCCATCCCTGTTCCTGGCACCCCTGCCCAGCCCTAGGACTGCCAGAGCCAAGCATTCCCTGGTGATCCCACTCCTGGTACCTCTGCTGGTGGCCCGAGAACTGCCAGAGCCTGGCACTCTCAGCACTCCAGGCCTGGCAGCCTGAGTGCTGTGAGAGGATGGTCAATTGAGGGGGAATCACATGGACCAGTGGCACCCAGAGGTGAAGGGCAGAAGTCACAGCAGTGGGAACAATAAGGCTTACACCCCAGAGGTTTTCCAGACAGACATGCCCTGTCTCTCTGGGAAACCAAAGAAAGCCGACATCTTCTCAAGTGGCAGCCACTGGCAGAACGGATCTGGGACAGACTGTGAGTAAGACACGTGTGTAGAGCTAGCAGACTCCCAGGGCGGGGCTGAGTCAAAGGACTGCTTTACTCTCAGGGTGGGACTGAGCCAGAGGACTGCTTCACTGAGCCTAAGACACACACAGCTAGTTAATCACTACTCCTAGAGTCCCTAACACAACCTCTCCTTATTTGCTCACCTAGCCAAACAGTGTAAATTTAGCATGGGGCAGAATCAGCAGAAAAACTCCAGTAGCATGAATAACTAGAGTAGATCAATCCCCTGGATGTGGAAGATGCAACTGAAGATCCCATCCATAAACAGATGGCTGAGATGTCAGAAATTGAGTTCAGAATCTGCATAGCAAATAAGATCAACAGAATGGAGGAAAGGAGGGAATTAGAATTTCAAGAAATTATTCAAAAGATGTCTCAAGAATTCAACGATTTCAAAGATAAAATGACCAAAGATTTTGACATATTGAGGCAAGAGTTTGTAGCCCTCAAAGTCTGAAAAATATGGAGAATCCCTCTGTAACAATGGAGCAGGCAGAAGAAAGGATTTCTGACATTGAAGACAAAGCTTTTGAACACGCCCAAGTGCTCAAAGATGGAGAGAAATGTAGAGCAAAAATGGATCATTCTCTCAGAGAGCTCTGGGACAATTCAAAGAAAACTAATATTCGCCTTATAGGAATCCCTGAAGGTGACGAACTTGCATCACAAAACACAGAGGCTCTTCTTCATGAAATTATGAAAGAGAACTTTCCAGACATGCCAAGAGATTCTGAAATGCAGATAGCAGACAGTTTCAGAACCCCAGCATGACTCAACACAAATAAGACATCCCCCCGGCACATCATAATTAACTTCACTAAAGTTAATATGAAGGAGAAAATTCTGAAAGCAGCCAAATGTAAGAAAACCATAACCTACAAGGGGAAGAATATTAGAATGACTGCAGATCTCTCTGCTGAAACTTTTCAGGCTAGAAGAGGTTGGTCATCAACTTTTAACCTCCTAAAACAAAATAACTTTCAACCCAGGATCCTGTATTCAGCTAAACTGAGTTTCATTTATGATGGAGAAATTAATTACTTTAATTACATTCATGTTGATGAAATTTGCTATAACTAAACCAGCCCTCTAGGATATTCTCAGACCTATCCTCCATAATGACCAGCGCAGTCCTTCACCACATAAGTAATCTCACACAGAGAATTTTGGTCAAATTCCAAATTCCACAGTGGTGAAAGGATTAAAGATGTCCACTGGACTTTCGAAAAACTCGATACCCAAAATTATCCCCAGGCTTATCAATATTCTCAATCAATGCAAATGGCTTGAATTGTCCTCTAAAGAGGCACAGCTTGGCTGACTGGTTACAAAAACTCAGGCCAGATATCTGCTGCATACAAGAATCCCATCTTACCTTAAAAGACAAATTTAGACTCAGGGTGAAGGGATGGTCATCCATATTCCAGGCAAATGGAAAGCAGGAAAAGCAGGTGTTGCAATTTTATTTGCAGATACAATAGGCTTTAAACCAACAAAAGTAAGCAAGGATAAAGATGGACACTTTATATTTTTTAAGGGTAATACTCAATATGATGAGCTTTCAATCATCAATATTTATACACCCAACCACAATGCACCTCAATTTATAAGAGATACTCTAATTGGCATGAGCAACTTGATTTCTCCCAGCTCCATCATAGTTGGAGATTT
>CAUYQV010043702.1:0-13235 GCA_963574575.1 Galagoides demidoff | reverse complement strand
CCGCCAAACAACAATGATGGCTGCAACCAAAAAATGGCCGGGCGTTGTGGTGGGCGCCTGTGGTCCCAGCTACTTGGGAGGCGGAGGCAGGAGACTCGCTTGAGCCCAGGAGTTGGAAGTTGCTATGAGCTGTGATGCCATGGCACTCTACCCAGGGGAATAGCTTGAGGCTCCGTCCCAAAAAAAAAAAAAAAAAAAAAATGTACCATTTGGCTTGGCGCCTGTGGCTCAAGCGACTAAGGTGCCAGCCACATACACCAGAGCTGGCAGGTTTGAATCCAGCCCGGGCCAGCCAAACAACGACGGCTGCAACCAAAAAGAAAAAAAGTAACCGTGCGTTGTGGTGGGCACCTGTGTTCCCAGCTACTTGGGAGGAAGAGGCAGGAGAATCGCTTGAGCCCAGGCATTGGAGGTTGCTGTGAGCTATGATTTCACAGAACTCTACACAGGGCAACAGCTTGAGGCTCTGTCTCTGAAAAAAAAAAATGTACTGTTTAACCACTATTATTAGCTATAATGTTCACATCATGTCTGGTACCTTTCTCATTCTGGTTTCAGCTTAAATGTCACCTTTTTCAAAAAAGAAGTATGTCCCCTATGCAATAAAGTGATTTGTCCAAGGTTTGGCACAGGAGACAACTAGGGCCATTGAATCTATTCCCAAAGCCTCTAATTAGGGTTGGAGGGAAAAACTCTTTCACCCTTAGGTCCAGCAAGCAGCCTCTCCACAGTGTAGATAAAGCTTCCTGCAGAGGAGATGATGGAGCTGCACAGAGGAGATGATGGAGCTGCACAAAGGACCCGGAGAAAAGAGGAAGAGAGGGAGAACCAGGTGTGCTTGGGCTTCTGGTTTCAGTCACCAAGTTCACGTGAGTTTGAGTTTCCCTGGGCCTAAAGTTTTTTTTTTTTTCCCCTTTCTTTTTCATTTTAGAGAACTTCCTGGTATTTTTTCAATAAATTATTCTATTTTGTGTGGCTCAATCGGCTAAGGCGCCAGCCACATACACCCAAGGTGGCGGGTTCGAATCCCCAGCCTGGGCCCGCCAAACAACAATGATGGCTGCAACCAAAAAAAAAAAAAAAAATGGCTGGGCGTTGTGGCAGGTGCCTGTGGTCCCAGCTACTTGGGCGGCAGAGACAGGAGACGCGCTTGAGCCCAGGAGTTGGAGGCTGCTATGAGCTGTGATGCCATGGCACTCTACCCAGGGGGGTAGCTTGAGGCTCCGTCTCAAAAAAAAAAAAAATTATTCTATTTTGTGTAGTCTAGTTTGAGCTAGAATTCTGTCACTTGCAATGTATAAGAACCTTCACAAGGAGCTTAAATTGAGGGAAAGCATTTCAAAATAACAAAAAATTCTTGTTAAGTAGCGAGGTCAAATTAAAGGCAGTACACCTGACAAACAGAAATTAAATTATTAACAAGACAGGAGTAGAATACTCCCAAAGTTGTGAGTTTTAAGTCTCAGTTATAATGCCATATTTCTTTAGTCACTGCTACTCATCTCTCGTCTCCTAACCATATCCCCAGCCCATTATTAATTTTTCTTAATTTAGATTTGTGACAAACTTATTATCACTTGTTTAGAATCTAGCTCTCAATTTAATATGAACACTGACAATTATTATGTGGTGAGCATTAACTGGCCAGAAAATCAATACCCACAGGTAAAATGATGGATATGAATCATCAGTAGGAAATAAAAATGTAACAAAGAAACAATCTGGTGGTTTTTAAGAACCAATTGAAAAGAATAAAATTAAAGCAAAAAAAGTTGGAACTGTGTAAAATATTATTAAAGCATTTTTTTGATGTTTCTTTTAGAAAGAAAATAACCCCTCATAAATATTACATAGATACTGGATGGACATTTTTACTGTCCATAAATATTACATAGACTCTGGATGGACATGTTTACTGTTTATATGGTATTTTAAGAATCTCTCTCACCATAGGAATCTCAGCTAATAAGATTTCATTTCTGGTAAAGAAGGGCTGCTCAAAATGTTTGGTAAAGGAAAAATAACACTTGGATTATGTTTTAGATAGAAACAATCATTTAGAAAATTCCCTTAAAAATTGAGTTGTTGGCTGGGCACAGTGGCTCACGCCTGTGATCCTAGAACCAAAGCAGGTGGATTGCTCGAGCTCAGAAGTTCAAGACCAAGAGTGAGCTCCTGTCTCTAAAAACTTGCGGGCTTGCGGGGTGTTGTGGCAGAGGCCTATAGTCCCAGCTACTTGGGAGGCTGAGGCAAGAGGATCACTTGAGCCTAAGATTTTGAAGTTGCTGTGAGCTATGACACTATAGCACTCTACCCAAGGTGACAAAGTGAGACTCTGTCTCAAGAAAAAAAATTCATTTGTTAAATATTTAAAAGTTTAGGACTTTTTTTTTTGAAACAGAGTTCACTATGTCACCCTCACAGCTCACAGCAACCTCAAACTCTTGGGCTTAAGCAATTCTCTTGCTTCAGCCTCCCAGTAGCTGGGAATATAGGCGCCCACCAAAACGCCTGGCTGTTTTTTTTTTGTTGTTGTTGTTGTCATCATTGTTTAGCAGGCCCTGGCTGGGTTTGAACCCAGTAGCCCTGGTGGCATCCTAACCACTGAACTACAGGTGCTGGGCCAAAATTTCAGGAATGTTAGCAAACTATTATTTATTTATAGAGTATTTTTTAAACTTTTAAAAATTTGTTTTATTTTTTCTAGCAAACTAATCTTATCTTGATAATATAAGGGATAACCAACCATCCTTCCTAGGATGTGTGTTTAAAATGGTGATTCAGCCTCTTTTTGTTGGGATTCTTGACTTATCTCCACCCACTTCCTAAGAGTCTCTCAGGTTGTTGCTCTCTCTTCTTTTCACCCAAACATATTCTCATAGAGTAAAAAGTAATTTAGCAGAAACTTTAGCAAAAGATAATTAAGAAGATAAATTGTAGATCATCAAAGTTTAAAATGGAGGAGACTATGGAGCTCATTTGGTTTGATGAGCTTATGGTCTGACAATTAAGTCCTTTAAAAAGTGCGAGGTATCTCGTTGCTGAGCATCACTACAGTCCCCTTCAAAGTATTCCCCATGGGAAGCTGTGCACCAACACCATGGCTTCGTCCACCCTTCAAAGAAAGTTTAGAACTCTTTCCTGAATTATCATCAAAGCCATCATTATTTTACCTTTGATGCCCTGAATGTTATCAAAATGTGTTCCTTTCAATATTTCTTTAATCTTTGGGTAAAGAAAAAAAGACATTGGGGGCAGATCAGGTGAGTAGGGAGGGTGTTCTTTTTTTTCTTTTTTTTTTTTTTGAGACAGAGCCTCAAGCTATCCCCCTGGGTAGACTGCTGTGGCGTCACAGCTCACAGCAACCTCCAACTCCTGGGCTTAGGCAATTCTCTTGCCTCAGCCTCCCAAGTAGCTGGGACCACAGGTGCCCGCCACAACACCTGGCTATTTTTTAGTTGCAGCCGTCATTGTTGTTTTTGGCAGGCCTGGGCTGGATTCGAACCTGCCACCTTAGGTGTATGTGGCTGGCGCCTTAGTCACTTGAGCCTCAGGTGCCGAGCCGGGAGGGTGTTCTAATACAGTTATTTTATTGGCTAAAACCTCCCTCAGTCAGTGCCATGTAAGCTGGTGTATTATTGTGATGCAAGAGCCATGAATTGTTGGCTCAGATTTTCAGTTAAGATTTTTCTGGGCCAGGCACAATGGCTCACATCTGTAATCCCAGCACTTGGGAGGCTGAGGTGGCTAGACTTGCCTGAGCTCACAGGTTCAAGACCAGTCTGAGCAAGAGCGAGACCCCCATGTCTAAAACTAGCCGGATGTTGTGGTGGGCGACTCTAGTCCCAGCTACTTGGGAGGCTGAGGCAAAAGACTCGCTTGAGCCCAAGAGTTTGAGGTTGCTGTGAGCTATGACGCCATGGTATTCTACCTAGGGTGACAAACTGAGACTCTGTCTCAAAAAAAAAAAAAAGAAAGAAAGAAAAAAGAAAAAATGGGGCAGCACCTGTGGCTCAGTGGGTAGGGCACCGGCTCCATATACCAAGTGTGGCGGGTTTGAATCCGGCCCCAGCCAAACTACAACAACAACAAAAAAATGTAGCCAGGCGTTGGGGCAGGTACCTGTAGCCACAGCTACTCAGGTGACTGAGGCAAGAGATTCATCTCAGCCCAGGAGTTAGAGGTTGCTGTGAGCTGTGACACCAGAGCACTTTACCAAGAGCAATAAAGTGAGACTGTTTCTAAAAAAGGGGGGAAAAAAAGAGTTTGAGGTTGCTGTGAGGTGCAATGCCACAGTACTATACTAAAGGTGACAAAGTGAGACTTGGTCTCAAAAAAAAAATGATATAGGGATGATGAAGTGATTGGGGAGGTGTTTCCAACTTCGCGCTTATGTTTAATTAGGAAAACAGATTAAAATTATTAAGTAGAATCTGAAGGAAATAATAAGGTATCCTGAAAGTGATATATAGGAGGCAGTTTCTGCCAATTCAAATATCTAAGACTCTAAGCTCACTTTTTTTTCTTTTTGAGACAGAATCTTAACTATGTCGCCCTTGGTAGAGTGCCATGGCATCACAGATCACAGCAACCTCAAACTCTTGGGCTTATGCCCAAGACTCCTCTTGCCTCAGACTCCTGAGTAGCTGGGACTATAGGTATCTGCCACAATGCCCAGCTACTTTTTGGTTGCAGTTGTTAATTGTTGGTTAGTAGGCCTGGGGCCGGGCTCGAAGCTGCCAACTTCGGTATATGTGGCTGGTGCCCTCTACCCACTGAGCTACAGGCGCCCATAAGCACACTTTTAATACCAATTGGTGTTTTCCATTTCTTCTCCAAGAATTTAAATTCAGAAATAACGAAACCTGAACAAAAAAAGAGGAAATGGCAGCACTCGTGGCTCAAAGGAGTAGGGCACTAGCCCCATATGCTGGAGGTGGGGGGTTCAAACCCGGCCCCCAGCCAAAACCTGCAAACAAACAAAAAAACCAAACACATAAACCCCAAAGTACTGTGCAGTGTCCATATTCATTGCAAAAAAAAAAAAAAAAAGGCTTGGTGCCTGTGGCTCAAGTGGCCAAGGCGCCAGCCACATACATCTAAGGTGGCAGGTTAGAATCCAGCCTGGGCCCGGCAAAAACAACAATGATGGCTGCAACCAAAAAATAGCCAGGCATTGTGGCGGGAGCCTGTGGTCCCAGCTACTTGGGAGGCTGAGGCAAGAGACTCACTTGAGCCTAGGAGTTGGAGGTTGCTGTGAGCTGTGATGCCACAGCACTCTACCCACGGGACAGCTTGAGGCTCTGTCTCAAAAAAAAAAAAAGAGGAAATAAACTCTCAAAAGAAGCCTGAAATACTTTTATAGGCGCAAACTTCCATGGGATACAACCTCCTTTATAGTTTACTTTTTCCTGATTCTTATGATTTAGCAGGGGATGAGGTGTTAGGAGGTGGGCAAGCAACAACTATTCATTAAAAATAAAAAGATCCCAACTTTGTGTTAAAAGCACTTGTTTTCTTCATATATTCAAAAAAGGGTAAAAATCAACAGGAAAGAGTAGCTCATAGATATAAGGATTTCACTATTTCCTTAGGGAAATAATGGAAAAATTATTAAGTTATGTTTTCAGTAAGGACAAAAGTCAATTTCTCTCTCTACCTGCTTTCTTTCTCCACCTTCCAGACTCACTAGCAGGCCCTCTCCCCCCTCCTTGGGATTTCCTTTTCACAAACCACTGAGGAGCCCAGCAGAAAAATCAAATAGAAATTCTTTCTCTTTACATTCTGTTAGCTGTCTTTCAGCATTTGTTTCTATAGGACTGTTCTTGAGTGTTCCTGATAAACAGTGGGATATAAACATTAGGCCTCAAGATCAGAAACACCTGTAGAAAGCATCTTCAACTTGGCCAGAGGAAAAAGGGATACAACATTCACATTCACATTCACAATACTTTTGTGAATTTGACTGCAATTACCTTTTTTTCTTTATACCCCTTAAATTCAGCAACTGCTTGACCTCATCTGAGGGCATTCTTCCTTTTTTTCTTTGGGATGCCATGCTGTCTCTCTCTTTCTTTCTAAGATAAAATAAAGTCTATGCTTTTGTACAGGGTCTGGCAGCTTGACACAGTCGCAAATATGGAGGAGAAAGGGATAGGTCCACAAACCTTTGTCAGAAGGCCAGCAATTCTGGAGGAACAGTGAGAGAGTAGCCTCTCTAAGACTGTTCTGTTCTTCCATTACCAAAATCACAATTTTATAAAACCATTCCTTATCTTAAACAATAGTAACCACCATAATCCATGACCCATAATAAACAATAACATAATTGACATAACCCAGATCCATATAAGAACATTTCTATTCAAAAGTTATTCTCCTAAATCACTTGCCCTTAGGAAATACACTTTTAGGTTAAAGCTTAATTTACAAAACAAAAACCGAAGGTCACATAGGACTTGATTCTCAGCCTTAGGATGACTGACTCCATCTTATTCTCACTACGTGTGTTTTCACTTTTATATCCAAATCTTGGTCTAGAGAAGTTCTTTTTCTCCTTCCACCTGGAGTACCTACTGAGCTTTCTACCCTAATAGCAGGAAATACAACCATCTAGTGAACTCAAAAGAAAATTACTATAAAGCAGATACTTACACAAGGTCAGAAAGCTGTTCGTGACATACAACTATCTCATTCCTCGAACTTTTAAATCACCTAGAGTTTCACTGTAGTTGTCTAGAGGACAATCCAAAATATGCCAATATCTAGCACACATTTAAACTCAGTATTTCCTATCCTATAACGAATTAATGGTTCTCAAAAATTAAACATAGTTAGCTGGAAAATAGCAAATGCTTATAAAAGCAAGGTTAACAAAATAGCAGAGGAACTAGAAAAAATACTGGTTATTAAATAATTTTGTCCTGAATATTAAAATCATTCTTTGTTGAGCTCACAAGTTCAAGACCAGCCTGAGCTAGAAAGAGACCCTGTATCTAAAAATAGCTGGGCATTGAGGTAGGCACCTATAGTCCCAGCTACTTGGGAGGCTGAGGCAAGAGAATCACTTGAACCCAAGAGTTTGAGGTTTCAGTGAGTTATGACACTCTACCCAGAGCAACAAAATGAGACTGTCTCAAAAAAACCAAAAAAACAAAAAAAACCTACCAGAAGTTATTAAAAACAAAACAGTATTTAGATAGAGTGAAATTTATCAGAAAAAAGATTATCTCTTTAGTTAAAATTTAGTGAACTTTATATTGTAAGTAACCTCAGTCACCCCAGGCTAAGAAGAATCCCCGAGGGCACATTCACCAAATATTTGGGAGGTCCTCCCATGCCCCTGTGCTACAACATGCTGTCTTCCTAGTGAGTACAGTCTTGGTTGGTTTTTCTCTGGGAGTTGTTTTGAGTTAAAAACTCCATCTAAGGTCCATGAGGATAGGGTCCATGTTTTTTTCCTTGACTTTTATGTGGTATATCCTAGCACCTAGCACAAGTTAGGCATTTACATTTGTTAAATAAATACATGCTTACATGTTTTCAGAAAACTT
Organism: Galagoides demidoff; assembly: GCA_963574575.1. Lineage (NCBI taxonomy): Eukaryota > Metazoa > Chordata > Mammalia > Primates > Galagidae > Galagoides > Galagoides demidoff. The sequence continues at coordinate 5,682 of CAUYQV010043702.1, read as the reverse complement.
ACTTTGAGTATTTTTATAAGGTGATATGTAATGTATAAACCTGATTTATAACATTTTGCTTATGGAAACCTTACAATAACTCCAATAATCAGCAAATTAGTAGTAATTAAGACTGTATTAAACCAGTATAACAATAGATAATAACTTGATCTCTTATCCACATTTGATACTTTCCTTCAAAACTAATTATAACTTTAGAGACTTTTACTTTTTGCACCTTTGTTTCAAAACAACACACCAACTGTTATTACATATCTTTGGAAAAATAATTAAGGATTTGGGAATCTGGGGTGGTTCCTCTTTTTTTTGAGACACAGTCTTATTCTTGTTGCCGCAGGCTGCAGTGCCTTGGCCTTAGTCTAGCTTACAGCAACCTCAAATTCCTCAGCTTTGAGCTGGGTCCTCAGCTTCCTGAGCAGCCAGGCACTACAGGTACTTGCCACAAAGCCTGGCCAATTTTTTCTATTTTTAGAAGAGAGGAGGTCTCACTTTTGCTCAGGCTGGTCTCAAACTCCTGACTTCAAGGGATTTTCCAGCCTCCCACAGTGCTAGGATTACAGGCATAAGCAGAGCCACTGTGTCCCTGGTGGCTCCCTTGGCCAAGAATCTGGGATAATCTCCCATTTTCAACTACATGCCATCCGAATAGAATTACCAATAGATATGTTTTTAGTTTTATTTTTTAAGAAATTGTTATACTTCAAGTAAAGAAAAAAAATACAGTAAAATTAGATATCAGAGATTCACCAAAATAGAAACTGTTTACCTTAATTCATAAGAATATCTAATTCAGGCCAGGTGCAGTGGCTCACACCTGTAATCCTGGCACTCTGGGAGGCCTAGGCGGTTGGATTGCCTGAGCTCACAGGTTCCAGACCTCTAAAAAATAGCTGGGTGTTGTGGTAGGAGCCTATAGTCCCAGCTAGTCAGGAGGCTGAGACAAGAGGATAGCTTGAGCCTAAGAGTTTGAGGTTGCTGTGAGCTATGACACCATGGTACTATACCGAGGGTGACAAAGTGAGACTCTATCAAAAGAAAGAAAAACTAGAAAAAGGATATCTAATTCAATCACTGGGAAACTAATAGAACAAAAAGAGTAGAACATTTTATCTTCAAATTCAACATAAATAATAATTTGTAGGCCAGGTGTGGTGGCTTACGCCTGTATAATCCCAGCACTTGGGAGGCCAAGCTGGGTAGATTGCCTGAGCTCACAGGTTTGAGACCAGCCTAAACAAGAGCAAGACCCTGTCTCAAAATATAGGTGGAAGGCCTACAAGTAAGCCTTCGAACAGTCCCATTTTGTGAGATCAAGTTTGAAGTCTTTTGTGAGTTAGAATGTTGACAGACTTGGGTAGCACTCCCCACATGGTTCAGGACCTTATCATGTAGAAATAATTTAGGGTCGAGCTTCGGGGAGGCCATACTGCAGGCAGTTTTTGGTATACCTTAAGAATCTTCCAGACTACTCCCTAAGATGAATGACTGCATCCAGATGGTCTGCTGAAGGCCAAGCATTCAATCAGCTTATTCCCCCAGAACTTTGTTTTATGGTTTTGTTTTACTTTAAGGCTTGAGAATGGCTACAGATAAGGCCAGGGGAATGGCCAGCTGTTAATTAACAGACTCCTTGGCACTGGGCCCTAGTGGGCCTGTGTCAGGAGGTATAGATCACTTGTTTACTGATTTATATACAGTGTGTACATGCAGTATGGTCTATATAACCTTTGTTAGAATAAAGAGCTTTGCTGGATTGCCAGAGTGAGCTTCTAGTCTTCCTTATTCAAAATACAATTCCATTGCAGGATCTTATCTCTGCTGTGATGCTTCATGCACCCCTCCACACAACACAAAAAATAGCCAGGTGCTGTGGTGGGTGCCTGTAGTCCCAGCTACTTTGTGGGCTGGGGCAAGAGAATCACTTGAGTCCAAGAGTCTGTGGTTGCTGTGACGCTATAGCACTCTACCAAGGGTGAAAAGTGAGACTGTCTCAAAAAACCCCCCAAAACAGTAATTTCTTACAGTTCATTTCAAAGAGGGCTGCTGATAAACAGAATCCAGAAAGTTCCTGACTTACTTGACAAGCCCAGAAATTCACCTGATAATTATTTTTTTCTGGGACATAAACTGTACAAATGTTACTACACAGTTATTTTCTACAACATCAAAAACAAAAAGGCTGAGGAGGGACATGGTGGCGGCTCAGCCCGTAATTCCAGCACTCTGGGAGGCCCAGATGGGCGGATCGTCTTATCTCAGGAGTTCAAGACCAGCCTGAGCAAGAGTGAGATCTCCCTCTTAAAAATAGCCGGGCATTGTAAGGGGCACCTGCAGTCCCAGCTACTTGTGAGGCTGAGGCAAGAGAATCGCTTGAGCCTAAGAGTTTGAGGTTGCTGTGAGCTATGATGCCAGGGGACTCTACTGAGGATGACAAAGTGAGACTCTGTTTCAAAAAAAATAAATAAATAGGATGTATTAACAAAGGGTCAAATATAATTTGATGGTAGTCATGTTGCTTGCCATCTTAAAATATTTGTTTTTAAAAACCCTTTAAATTACCAGAAGACACAGAGAATATACTTTACTAGTGTCTCTCTGATAAACGGTATGTAAAAATATCTCGCATGTGTTTGCCTTTCTGTTTCAAGCAAGGTTGAATTGTGTTTTAATACATATTTATCAGCCAGTTGCAGTTTTTAGAGGAATCCTATACTTATGTTCCCTATTTTCTAATTTTTTAGTGTTTTCCTTACCAATGTCAATGAGATACATATATATTAAAGATAATAACTTTGAAAAAAAGGGTCAAATATAAAAGTCATTAAAAATTTAAAAACCAGTAAGAATTTATTCATCTATTTCAGTCTATACTCAGTTTATTCAGAATATTCTTTTTGAAAATCAATGGAATTCATTACATACTAAAAATAACACCATATTTATGCACAAATAAATTAATTTTTCCAGTAAGAGCCAATCTTCTTTTAAGAAGATTTCCCACATATTCACAGTATTTAACATCACAGAACACCCAGATTTGGCCTAAATGTCTTTGAATTGTAGCATTACAAGATGGAAGTTCATTGTGCCTAATAATTTGATTGAGTTTTGTCCAAATGTCCTCCAAAGTGTGGTTGTTACAAATAGTGTATTCTATTATCCATCTTGCTCTACAAAGTGAGTGCAAATTTAGTGCCTTTAAACTATCTTGCAACTTTTTAGACAAAGGAATAACATTTTCTGCATAAGTACTGCCAGGAAGGGAAACACTCCAAGACCTCCTATTGTACTGTTTTCCTTTTTCTGATTGGTTATCCAGATTTCCAGAGTTAGTCTGTTCATTCGCTGTGTGTGAACAGATTAAGTGCTGCTTTTTCAAACTAGGTTGAAACTCCAATAGATTTACTGTGCAATCATAACTCTGTGATTTAACGTCATGTTCTGAAATGGCTAAGTACTGTTTCACATCTTCAGCTGCTTCGTCAGAAATCACAGGTGGTGATCTTTTAGGTTTGAGAGGAAGCTTAGATCCATCATATGGAAACCAAGGAATAAATCTTGATAGAGGACGAGTAGTAAAGTCCTGAATTGCCTTTTCTGCAATTTTTGGCAGTTGTGTGGGATCACTCTCATATGGTCGATAATGTAATATTACTTCTGTAGTCATTCTGTAGTAATCCAGTTACTCTTAACGAAGAGAAAATGTCTTAGCTGAACTCCTCAGACCTAGAATGTAATTTATTATTACAAGACTGTCTCTCATGACAAATAAGAAGGAAACAGGATCTAAAGTAGAAGTATTGTAAATAATAAAATATCGTAGGGATAACCTACAAATAGGCAGGGATAAAAGGAAAAAGAAATACAAAAACCAATCCAATAAGATGTTTTACCAAAGGGCTACTGTAAATAAGAATGTAATCCACAAACTTGAAAATCCTTCCTCTCAACCAAAATAAGGGGTCTGAATTACATGCCCTATCACTTCCAAAATAAAAATTCTAGTACTCAACATGTTTAATTCAACAGATACAAAGGACTAGGACGTTGGAATATATTAAGTAATAACAGTCCTATCACTGTAGCATAAAGAGTAAATTACCTATTCTTAAACTATAGGAGTCATATGAAGCCAACAAAAATATAATATTTAAACATTTGGGATATCTGAATTAAGGACAATGAAATCATTATAAATTTAAATCTATCTGGAAGAAAATTAATTTTAGACTTCAAAATTTTATAAATTTCACCAAACCAATATATACATAGAACACTTTATCTCATTCATTCTTAGTAATAAATACTAAATACATGAATATGGCTTAATGTTGCGTTTTAACCAGGCTAAGAACTGGTTTTGTGACAAAATCTTCTCTGTGTAACTTGGATAATAATGCAGTATTGAGACCCTAGTACCATGGCTTCTGATCTCCAGTTTGGAGGAGGAACAAGAAATTTAGCCTCTTATTTTTCTTTTTTCTTAGAACACAGAGTCTTCAAGTTGCATCCAAATTAAGTCATTGATAATAAATTCCAGCACATAGTACACATGCTTGAAATGGAACTTTTCAAGATCTGTAAGTTAGGCTTCCTAACCAGGCCTAAAGCTCTAGGAGCCATAATACAGGCTCTTTCATATCCTAGAAAAAAATAAGAGGCTGAATCTCTTCTGATATATCATTAAAAAACTAGAGCCCATTGCCAAAATGACTGTGAATGGCAACTCCAGTCATGATGTCACAATAGAACCACTAATTGATCCTGCAGTCAGAAGTGACTAATCTCATACTGATTCTTGTTACCTACTGGTAATGTCCACTAACAGATTTAACAACTCTCAAATTAAAAAATGACTGTAATCCTTAAATCCATAATTTTTTTTTTTTTTGCAGTTTTTGACCGGGGCTGGGTTTGAACCCACCACCTCCAGCATATGGGGCTGGCACCCTACCCCTTTGCGCCACAGGCGCCGCCCTAAAATCCATAATTTTTAATATTAATCTAAAAAAGTGATAGCATTCTTTGAAGAATTAATTATGTTTTAATTTGTTTACTTCTCCCTTCCTTACACTTTCACATTATAACATATGGCAGGAAGAATGCTGGCCAGGTGCGGTGGCTCAGGCCTGTAATCCCAGCACTCTGGGAGGCCGAGGTGGAGGATCACTTGAGCTCAGAAGTTCAAGACCAGCCTAAGCAAGAGCGAAACCCCATCTCTAAAAAATAGGCAGGCATTGTGGTGGGCGCCTGTAGTTCCAGCTACCTGGGAGGCTGAGGCAAGGGAAACACTTGAGCCGGAGTTTGAGGTTGCTGTGAGCTATGAAGCCACAGCACTCTACCAGGGGCAAGAATGTCCCAAAAATAAATAAATAAATAAATAAATAAATAAATAAATAAAATAAAATAAATGCTTTCATTTTTGTCTTTGCTTCTTTTTTTTTTTTGAGACGGAGCCTCAAGCTATCCCCCTGGGTAGAGTGCCATGGCATCACAGCTCACAGCAACCTCCAACTCCTGGGCTCAAGCAAGTCTCCGGGCTCAAGCAAGTCTCCTGCCTCCGCCTCCCAAGTAGCTGGGACCACAGGCGCCCGCCACAACGCCCGGCCATTTTTTGGTTGCAGCCATCATTGTTGTTTGGTGGGCCCGGGCTGGGGATTCGAACCCACCACCTTAGGTGTA
>CAUYQV010043701.1:0-14697 GCA_963574575.1 Galagoides demidoff | reverse complement strand
GGACACAATTCTGACAGAGAGAGCAATGATCACTGGAGTGGTTTTCTTTAAGAAACAATTCTACTACAAAACAGCATGGGAATAGAAGCAATTTAAAATGTTCAAGACATTAAATGCAGGACTGGGACTCCATATTGCCATTCACTCTGCTGTTACTCTTCTATACAGGATATAAAAACTAACCCTCCGTCTATGGAACGTTACCCTGACACCCAAGACAGTCAAAGGCTCCCATAATGCAACATCCCACACTATTTTGAATTATTTACCTCTTAGAAAAAAAGCATTTACAATTAAAAAACGGGATGAGGTGGGATTCCCCTCCTTCTTAAAATATTTCTAGAGCTACTAAAAAACGTGCCTTTAGGGGCAGCCCCTGTGGCTCAATAGGGTGCCAGACCCATATGCCGGAGGTGGTGGGTTCAAACCCAGGCCCGGCCAAAAACTGCAAAAACAAAAACCAACAACAACAAAAACCTTGCATTTACAAAACAGTTGATAAAAATATTCCCCTGGATTGTCCAGGGAGACAGGGACCACTGATAGACATGCTGTGTGATATTAAGCAGACTTGGCTTCTTTCGCTTCATCAGCGCCTGGTCTCTCCCCAGTTTTAGTTTCTCCATTTTCCGCAGGTGACCCTTCAGTTTCCTGGTTAGCCATTTCACCCTGCTTTCCCTTCGCTCCCCTCCTCCCTTTTGGTTGCACTTCTTTGGGGATTTACCCTTTACTGCTGCCTTTTTTGGCTTCGTTTCCACTTTGGCCGGAGCAGGTTCAGCTGACCACCCCGCCCATCTCCTCCTCTTGGGCTCTTCCCTCCGCACCTAGGGCAGAGCTGACCTTCCTCCTGTCATCTTGGAGGCGGGGAGGGCGCGGGCCCCAGAGCCTTCGCGAGCAGCACTGCCTGGCAGCTGCCGCTCCTCCCTCGGCTCCAGCTGCTGAGACCCGCCGCGGGGGGTCGGGGGGGGGCGGAGAAGCAGGTGGACCCGGACTGGGACCCCCCTCCTGCTCCCGCCGCGTCTGGGCCCGGGCACTCCCTCCCCGCCCCCTACTAATTCCTTCCACAAAGTCGGTGCAGCTCCTCCGTAGTGTGACTGACGATCACCCTGTGCCTACTTCTTTGCCCATTTTCTTCTGTCCTTTCTGCCTCCCAGCATCCTCTACTTTTCATAGTTTTAACTTGTACAAGGGATAGAGATGCATTTTTTTTTTTGAAAAACAAAATAGCACAGAATACCTTCCAATGAGAAGACCTTCTTCCTCGCCCAGTCCCATCCTCACCTTCACCTCTTTCTCTGTTTCTTCTGGTCTTTACACGTTCTCCATAATTTTTTGTTTGTGTTGTGTTGTCTGACGCAGGGTCTCACCGTGTTGCCGAGGCTGGAATGCAGTGGTAACACCATAGCTCACTGCACTCTCAGAACCCTGAGCTCAAGCGATCCTCCTTCCTCAGCCTCTGAGGTAACTGGGCCTACAGGCGCATGCCACCAAGCCCAGACAATTTTTCCATGTTTTGTAGAGATAAGAACGTGCTCTTCCTCAGGCTGGTCTTAACCTGGTCTCAAGCAATCCTCCCTCCTCAGACTCCCCAAATTCTAGGATTACAAGTGTGAGGCACTGCACCCAGCCCTAAATCATTTTGTATTGCTACTGTCCAGGGATTCATCCAGGAACTCCCTGTTAATCTCTGTTTATAGAATCCCAGTCTTTTTCTTGTTCAACTCCTTTTTGGTAGAACAGATCTTCCAATACTGTTCTGAGAAAAAGTTTATTGGCAGTAAAAGTTTTGAAGATTTTCATACCTGGAAATATCTTCATTATATCTTTACACTTGAATGCCACTAGGCTGGATTAGATTTTCATCTGTATAGAATGATATGTTGACAATCTGAATTTTGAACATTTCTCCTCTGTGTTCCAGTTCTCCTGTTGGTTTCATTATTATTCCACAGCCTCTGATACGTCTTTTTTTTTTCTCTCTCTCTCTCTTTCAGGAAGAAAGACTTTTTCATTAGGATGATGCCCCAAAATGTCATCACAATATATTTTGGCATGGGAAATAAATGGTTGCTTATAGGTTTTTCAATTTCATCTGTTTCTTTGATAAGAAGTTTTCTTGTATGGTTTCTTTGGTGACTTTCTTCCCACCACGGTTTTTCTCATTTTGTAAATTCGTTAGTTGGGATATAATAGATTCATCTTCCAGCATTCTTTTCTTTTCACTCCTTTAAAAAATTTTTTTTTATCTTTTACTCTACATTATTTACTAATGTTTATGTTTGTTATAGTATTTTAATTTTTCTGTCCAAGTATTTTCTTTTCCCAGCTATTATATTTTTAATTTCTCTAATGTTCTTTGTTATTATTTGAATATTTGTTAAACCATACAAGGAATGAAAGGTGCTAGTAATCTGGGCTTTCAGGTGTACTCAGAAAATTGTTCCAGGAAACAAGGCATCTGTCAGATCCAGAGAGTCTGAAGCAAATCCTAAACAGTGTAAGTCCATTAAGAACTTTCTTACTTTCTTCTCTCTCCTCTATTCCTAGGCCTTCTCTTTGTCAGAAACCATGGTTAATTAGTCAAGAAATAAATAATTCTAAGGAAAGAAACAAAGGAAATACATTGAATTTTTTTTTTTTTTTGGTAGAGACAGAGTCTCATTTTATCGCTCTCAGTAGCGTGCTATGGAGTGACACTGCTCACAGCAACCTCCAGCTCCTGGGCTTAGGCAATTCTCTTGCCTCAGCCTCCCAAATAGCTGGGACTACAGGGGCCCGCCACAACGCCCAGCTATTTTATTGTTTCAGTTTGGCTGGGGCCAAGTTTGAACCCGCCACCCTCAGTATATGGGGCCAGCCCCCTCCTGACTGAGCCACAGGCACTAAACCAATACATTGAATTTTTAAAATGTGAAGTTCCTGGCCTTGTGTGAGGGGACTCCTAGTGAGTTTGGCCCAGCAGGATTAAACATTCACCTACTGTCACAAGGCAGTTGAAAGAAGAGCAGAGTTTTATGCTTACTTAATTTGTTTGTATATAAAACTACCACTTTACAAACATAACACTATATGCCAAGGTAATCACCTGATTTATTTGGTTTCTACACCATATACAGAGTATCTTCTTTACTACTAACAAGATCCAATTCGAAATTTTCCAAGTTACTAAAATGAGTTAAACCTATGTAGACTATGCATGTCCTTTCTAAGCTTTATTTCTTTAATGAATAGAGAGACTTTTTAAACAACTTTAAAGTCGATCCTGTGAGTCCTCCTGATGCCACATAGAAAGCATAGGTTGTGTTTTTATGTGGTAGCCTGTTTTACTTATTAATTGTTAATTAAAATCATAACTGTATATATTTATGAGGTACAATGTGATGATTTGATATACAATGTGGAATGCTTGAATCAAGCTGATTAACATAGCCATCATCTCGCTTAATTTTTTACCTTTGATCCTCCTGGCTAGTACTGAGAACCCAGTGAGAACGAACGTTTAAGTCTTCCAGCAAAATGCACATGAGTTGCTCAATCAATAGAAAATTCTAGTAGTTGCAAGCATTATATCAATTATATAATTAATATACTAGTATTTGTTTGGTGCTTTGTAGTATTTATTTCTTGTTGTGAGAACAACTCTATGACATGCATTCTATAGGGTAAACTGAGGATGTTTATGGGTGTGCATACACACACAGGGGGATGTGACCCCAAGCAGGGACGGCCATCACTCTCTGAAGCCACAGGCAACTATTAGTGAGCTCTCCCTTACAGCCTCCCTGGGGAGCACAGCCTTGCAGATGCCTCTCTTTGCCCACTGTGCTACCAATTCAGGGGTCTGGCCTCCAGAAGTGGGAGGAAATAAGTTATTTTAAGCCAACAATGTGGTTGTTTGTTACAGCAGCCACAGCTCTGTAAGAAGTGAGGGGCTTATGGAAGAGAAAGCTGGTTGGGGGAGACATATATCCAGTCTGCAGCATGCCTCTCAAATGAGGGTGGAATGTCACAGGGAGGTGTCCAACTGCTTCTGGGGTTCCCGGGGAGGGGGAGGAGAGGCAAGAGCCTCAGGTGTGGGAGAGAGTGGGGACCCCAAGAAGCTCCGGGAGCAAGTGCACCAAACACATGCTAGGTGGAGATGGAAACCTGCACATGGCCTCAGATTGTGATAAATGGCAGATAATTCGTACTGGACTTAATATAGGAGACAAAGAACAGAAAGAGGCCACCCAGCAGGTTGACTGTGGCTCTGAGGGGCTGTCACACTCGGGCTACTTCTGCTTATGAGCCCAGACGTGGCCAGTCAGTGAGGTAGGGGGTCCCCTGGGTGCAGGACCAGCAGGAAGGGTTCAGCTCTTGTTCACCCTTAAGTGCTGTTCTTGCTCATCTGTCTCCCGAATGGGGACGCTGTAGTGATGTGGGATGGTTTGTGCCCAAGCGCTTCCTTTTGTGAGGCCCTGGACCTCAGGCCATGATTGAAGAGAGGATGTTTGTTCTCTGGAACTGATTACCACCCACACAAAAAGGCCACTTCATTATGAAAACCACCCTCGACTTAAGGCCTGAGACGGGAGGATCATGACAAGACCAGTGCCGAAGTGCAGGGCAAAATATTTATTAAAGCAAGACGTTGAAACCTCTACATGCTGCGGGGCCGATCACTGAAAGACGGTGGAGCCAGCACAAAATCCTTTTTTGTCTCCTATAAACACTGGAACAACAGTTTCCCCTGAAATAGAAAAAGAAGAAAGGAAGGTGAGGGCAGCCATGTAGACCCTGGAGACACACAGACACACATGGAGATGGAATTCTGTCACCAAAGGCAAATAAAAGGGGAGAGGCAGGAGCCCAGTGTGTGGAGGACACAAGTGCCTGCACCTGGCGCCATCACCGCACACCATTCAGGGAGGGGACAGTCTTTCCCATCCTGCCGATGAAAGCTGATGTGTCCCCAATATGTGACTTGGGCTCCTAAGGGAGGTGAGCGTGTAGGGTGGATAGAGAGGCTTCAGGGTGACTTTCTCTGATGTCCAGGACTTAGGATGCTTCTTTCTCTATAACGAGGGACATGGGGCCCAGGGACTGGGTGAGGCTTGGAGGGACCCTGTCAAGCCCTGTCTCCTACACCTCCCTGGTGAGGATTCTGTCTCACAGCCCCTGGACCCCTCAGCTTCCATGGACATTTGCAGCTGAGCCTCGTGACCTAACCCAAGGGGTAGATGAACCCATAGGTCCCTGGAAAACACCTCATTTGTTGAGAAGGAATAGCCTCATATTCCCATGGCCCTGCAGGAGACAAGGCAGCAAAGTCTCTCTGCCCACTTGCCGTGATCCAAGATAGTTCTGTGGGCTGGATGTCGGTCTCCGGTCCTCGCTTCCCCCTGCCACCCTCTCAACACTCCTCACAAGACTCCCAGTGACTGTTCCCCACTGCATGGGTTGTCCTCAGCCCCAGGAGAGCTCCTGGCAGTGAGGCTGCAGTGCCTGACCCTCTGCCACCCCTGCCAAGGGCGTGGCTGTCGTCCTCCTTAGGACACTATGGGGAACATGGCAGCCAGGCAGGGGACCAAAGGAGGGGGAACATGCCCAGGATGCTGTGTGCAGCTGAGCTGAATTCAGCAGGTGTCACGGCAGCACCCACCCTGTGGTCCAATAGGGAAGAAAGAGGGGACCAGCAAGGCTGGTGCCCCACCACCTGTGTCCTCATGGGATAGCAAGCTGACCTCTTTTTATGCTGTGCAGCTGACCAGAAGCCTCTAACTATACACCAAGAAGAAAGAAATTACCAATATTTTTTCAATTCTCATTCTGTTGGGAAAGGGTATCTGATCTGTGCATTTCTTCACTTCCATCTTGGCCTGAACAGCATCCTGAGGTGCATGAAATTTGGAGAGTTGTTGCCTGAATACTTTTTCTCCAGCAAATAAGAAGCCTGTGATTTCGGAAGCGATAACTGGACAGACCGTTGCATTGGCTGGAGCACAAAAATAAAAAAAAAAATTGCAAAGAAAGTTAATTTTTATAAATAGCTCCCATATTTTGGACCAGACGGGATTCCCAGGGTTACCTGTTAACATCCCATAATAGTCCCAGTGAGAGGGTAAGACCCTGGAGACTGACTTCCTCACTGTCTCACTGCAAGAGGATGAGCTGGGACTGGAAACCTGGTTTTCTGACCAGTCATTCAGGTTTTGTTTATTTAAGGCAATAGTTCACAAAACCTTTCTGGTTTCTTGAAATTCTCTTTACCAGATGTGAAAACATTACATTTTTCTCTACCAGTTGACCAATGCCTTGTTAGTCTTGAATATCAGTAAAGAGGAGATTTGGGGTAATGGGGTTGTGAAGTGAATAGTAGAGTCAGAATCCTACCAAAGATCCTAGAAACGAGAATAATTCTAGAGAAGAAAAGGTAAAAGGTTGAAGGTGATACTTTCAGAATAAGTCGGAGGAATTAGAATTGTGCCACTGAGGCAGAGCTCAAAGGAAATTGAAATAAGAGAAAGTGAGTCATTTTCTTTTTTTTTTTGAGACAGAGCCTCAAGCTGTCCCCCTGGGTAGAGTGCCATGGCTTCCTGGGCTCAAGCAAGGCTCCTGCCTCAGCCTCCCAGGTAGCTGGGACCACAGATGCCCGCCACAATGCCCGGCTATTTTTTGGTTGCAGCTATCATTGTTGTTTGGCGGGTTGGGGATTCGAACCCGCCACCTTAGGTGTATGTGGCTGGCGCCTTAGCCGCTTGAGCCACAGGCACCAAGCCAAGTGAGTCATTTTCACCCTCATCAGAAGTTTGTATATGAATTGTGACTGGCCCCTTTATTCCTCAGTGATGCTGAGAATCCTTAGAGAGGTTGAGAGGAGGAAACTGGGGCTCATTCCTGCCCTCCCTGGGAATTGTGGGGACACCTGGAACACCCACCTTTCCTGTTCTGGATTCTAGATTCCCCAGGTCCTTTGCAAACACCCTGCACTCAGGAAGGGCCCCACCAGACTCTGACATGACCCCTGACCAGACAGCATCACATTGTGGGGAGACCTTGGAGAGGGCAGGACCAGGAGCAACACAGGGAGAGAAGAGGAGATTCAGAGAGTGGGAGGAGAGGGGGAAACTCAGAGGGACCGGATCAGTCCTGGGAGAGGACACAAGGACACACAAAAGAACTTCAGGATGAATGGCTAGAATAAATTGTAGAAACCCAGAAATCATAATGCTAATGATTGTATTAGTTCTCCTAAGAATCCTGGCAGGACTCATAGAAAACTAGTCATGTCCGAGATACACAGTGAGCGCTGCTTGTTCTCAGAGCCCGTCGACAGGTTTCTGTTTCAGAGATCCTGAGAGCACTGCCTCCTCCCTCCCTGGGCGCGCTCCAGGGTTCTTCCAGCTGTAACATATTATGAACCAGAACTTAGGAATTGGAAGCTGAGGGCTCAGTTGACGCCTAAATCCTCTAGGACAGGGGTCTTCAAACTTTTTAAACAGGGGGCCAGTTCACTGTCCCTCAGACTGTTGGAGGGCCAAAATGTGGGCCCCGGAACGAGTCGGCTGCTAAGCAGGACAGGCAGAGGCCTCAAAAACACCCGGTGGGCCAGATAAATGTCCTTGGCCGGCCACATGTGGCCCGCGGGCTATAGTTTGAGGACGCCTGCTCTAGGACAACGGTTCTCAACCTGTAGGTTGCGACCCCTTTGGGGGTTGAACAACCCTTTCACAGGAGTCACCTAAATACATCCTGCATATTAGGTATTTACATTATGATTCATAACAGTAGCAAAATTACAGTTATGAAGTAGCAAAGAAAATAATTTTATAGTTGGGGGTCACCACAACATGAGGAACTGTATTAAACGTTTGCGGCATTAGGAAGGTTGAGAACCACTGCTCTAGGAGCAGGAGGAGACCGCCTGATAATCATGGGCAGTAGGTTCCGAGCACAGCTGGACTCAACCTGCTTCACCTCACTCCACTCCCACAGCCGCTCCTGGCGGAAGCTCTGAGCACCAAGGCCAGGAGGAGGTTTGGAGAGGGGGAGCACCTTGCCAAGGCCATGTTGGGAAGTGGCAGAGCCCAGACTGCCCCAGACCTGCCGATAGACCCTGCTGCATCAAGAGCATGGATCTCAGTCAGGAGTGAAGCTCAGGCAGAATTCCTAACACTGGCCTGTGATGAGTTTCTGTAAAGCTTCCATGTTATGGGGGTGGATGAGATGAGTAGTTCAACAACAGGAAAAGACTTGAACTGTGGTTTGTCCCGGACCTCAACACCAGCCCTAAGTCTTACCTAGTGCTCAAGAGGGTACTGGCCAGGAGCTGGGACTAGGACTAGACTGAAGACAATCAATACTCACCCTCATAGCAGCAAAGGGCCAGAGTGACCAGCAGGAGACATACCGACAGTCTCATGGTGGCTTATCTTGCTTTGAACTTTCAGCTTTAGCAAACAATGAGGAACTTGGACTCAGAGTCAGGAAGCTGCGACTATTTGTACCTAGTGAGCCTGGCTGGTCCTGCCACATAGGCAGACAGCAGGTCACAAGGCCTGGCTTCCAGCCATTCTTTCCTCAGGGAGTGCTAATGCCACATCATTGTCACATCCCCATACCTCTGTGCATCCTGAGTGGGGCAGCACGCGGGAGGGCAGCACGCGGGAGGGCAGCCCCATGGGAGCTCTGCTCTGCCCTCCAGTGAGGGAGCAGGTGCCTCTGGAAATGGCCCTGGGTCCTCAGTGTGATTTTGGAATTTTGACAGTGACATCTTTGTCGTGTCAGTGCAGAGGCACAGGGGTGTTCTCTTCAAGAGGAAAGACCTCAAGGGGCACAGGAAGCTGGGGGCCTTGGCTTTGGTTGTAGGAGACCAGGAGCATAAGAAGACCCCATACTGTCCCCTCTGCATGTCTGACACCAACCAGGTGTGTCTCAGCTGCACACCAATCAAGTCTGGACGAGACCTATCCTCACCCTTGGTGCCTTCCTTCACCACCATCATCACCATGCAGGTGCCTTAAAGCATTGTGGGATACACCCTACCTATGGAGAGCCTTCACTCCTCCGCCCTGGGCTTTGTTTAGGGGCGGAGTTGTCAGCAGAGCTGAACTTCCAATTTTCTTTCCACTGACATCCTGGGACAATGAGCCACCCACCTCCTCATAGGGATGATGTGATGATTAGGTGACCCTGTGCCTTTTTCTTTTCTTTTCTTTCTTTTTTTTTTTTTTTTTGAGACAGAACCTCGAGCTGTCACCCTGGGTAGAGTGCTGTGGCATCACAGCTCACAGCAACCTCCAACTCCTGGACTCAGGCGATTCTCCTGCCTCAGCCTCCCAAGTAGCTGGGACCACAGGCGCCCACCACAACGCCTGGCTATTTTTTTTTTTTTTTGGTTGCACATTGTTGTTTGGTGGGTCCGGGCTGGATTCGAACCCGCCAGCTCAGGTGTATGTGGCTGGTGCCTTAGCCAGTTGAGCCACAGGCGCTGAGCCCACCCTGTGTCTTTATTCTCCAGGAGCTCCTGGGCTGTCAGGATCTGGCAGAGCCTCAGCGATATGGAGAATTGTGCTCCTGGGCACCAGGAGGGAAAGGTGGTAGAAATGAAGAGACACATGAACAGGGTGGGTGTTCCTCCTTCCCTTTTGGGCTTGAGTCTTCCACCTCCCATCTAGCTTTGCTGTCTGCACCAAACCCAATCTTCATGGAGAGTGAAGGCAGCCCCCAGCCAAAGGCACACACACCCCACCTGCCAGTCCACGCCTGAGTCATTGTGCTGGCTAGGACTAGGAAATCACTAGAAATTGGCCAGATGCACTGGCTCATGCCTGTCAACCAGCACTTGAGAGGCCAAGGCAGGAGGAGCACTTGAAGCTAAGAATTGAAGAGCAGTCTGAGCAACATATTGAGACTCCATCACTATTTTTAAAAAATGAAAAGATTAGTCAGGCATGGTGGTGCATTCCAGGTGAACCAGCTATTAGAGAGGCTGAGGCAAGAGGATCACTCGAGCCCAGGAGTTAGAGTTGCCGTGAGCCATGATGATGCCATTGCAGTCTAGCCCAGGCAACAGACAAGAGAGACCCTATCTCAAAAAAAAAAAAAAAAAGAAAGAAAGAAAGAAAAGAAAGAAAGAAAGGGTGGTGCCTGTGGCTCAGTGAGTAGGGCACCAGCCCCATATACCAAGGGTGGTGGGTTCGAACCCGGCCCCAGACAAACTGCAACAAAAAAATAACCGGGCATTGCGGCAGGCACCTGTAGTCCCAGCTACTCGGGAGGCTAAGGCAAGAGAATCGCCTAAGCCCAAGAGCTGGAGGTTGCTGTGAGCTGTGACGCCACAACACTCTACCAAGGGCAACAAAATAAAACTCTGTCTCAAAAAAAAGAAAAAAAAAGGAATCAACACAAACTTCTTGCTTAAATGAAAATATGTCTGAGAGGAATCATTGTGAAGTTAAAAGTTTTCAGAATCAGCTCTATAATCAAGTCATTTGGGAGCTTTTATAAAACACAGACACCCCCACCCACCCAGGCTCCCTCTGTGGTGGTGTTGCTTCAGGAGGTCCAGGAGGAGGCCCAGACTCCCTCACTGCTCAAAAACTTTTCTGCTGATAACAGGAAGTAGGGCTGAGAATCACCCAGAAAGATCTTTACTGAAGGGGGGAACTTATTGGCTGGATTGTCAGAGACACGTTGTGGGGTTGGCTGAATCCGAGTAGAGGGTGACAGTGGCTCTCACTTCTAGCACAAAGGATGAGTGATGGGGGCAGCGGGGGACACTTCTGCCTCCACCCCCAAGGGACCTGAGCTACAGTCATGCAGCCTGCGGCTACTGGAGTTCAGATCTGTGTTTATGTCTGTTGGACCAAAGGAAGATCACTCAGTTCATGTAAATCTAGTTTTCTGATTTGTCAAAATAAGCTAATAACTGTATCTGTCCATTGTTGGATTCCTAGATGATGAAATGAGTGTGTTCAGTTGTATGTATTTAAAATTTACCAAAGTCTGACATAGTAGTAAACTCTCAATGATATTAAACACTAGTAACTAGTCCTATTTGTCATACATGTCGTGGGTTGTCACCTATTTCCTAGTTTAGAACAGAGCGGAATTTCAAGAATTAATTATTTTCAGAACTACTCATCACGTGCCACATAATGAAGTTTGGGTCAACGTTGGACCACAGGTACCGTGGTGATTCTGTAGGATTACAACACCATATTTTTACTGCACCTTTTCTGCATTTAGGTGTATTTAGATGCACAGACACTTACCCTCATGTGACAGTTGCTCACAGGGTTTAGCACAGCAACCTGCTACTGGGTCTGCAGCCCAGGAGCGACAGGCCATGTCGTGCAGCCTGGGTGTGTGGTAGGATCCACCCTCCAGGCTGCTGTACCTGAAGCGAAATTAGCACAGTGATCAGGTTGCCCAACACCACATTGCTCAGAGCATGCCCTGTAGAAGGTGACACCCTTGTACTATCTGAAAAGAAATGGAGGAAACCAGCTGACAGTCTCTGGGTCTACACACCCAGACGAGACGTGAATGGGGGTGTCAGAACTTCTTATGGCCGACTGAGCTGAGATTCTTTGAAGGCTTTTTTTGATGTTTGTTTGTTTGTTTGAGACGGAGCCTCAAGCTATCCCCCTGGGTAGAGTGCCATGGCATCACAGCTCATAGCAACCTCCAACTCCTGGGCTCAAGCGAGTGTCCTGCCTCTGCCTCCCAAGTAGCTGGGACCTCAGGCGCCCACCACAACACCTGGCCATTTTTTGGTTGCAGCCATCATTGTTGTTTGGCGGGCCTGGGCTGGGGATTGGAACCCGCCACCTTAGGTGTACGTGGCTGGCGCCTTAGCCAATTAAGCCACAGGCGCTGAGCCTGTTTGTTTTTGAGACAGAGTCTCACTCTGCTGACCCAGCTACAGTGTAGTGAAATCATTATCATAGCTCTCAGCAACCTCAAACTGTTGGGTTCAAAGGATCCTCCAGGCTGTACCTCCCAGAGTGGTGGGACTACCGCCCTGCGCCACCACACCCAGCATCTGAGGAATTCTCAATATCTGTTGAACAGAGCTTGTCTTGGCACGGGCATGACATTTAGATGTGTATTACCTTAAGGAGAAGGGAATCTCTCAGAAAGGAGTGTTTTCACATATTTTTATATTTTTATTATTCCTATAGCTCTTAACTTGCTCGGGGCTTTTCTAGTTTTCATTGATTGTACTGGTTATGGTTGATGTAATCCTTCCCTAGGTGATGGAAACTCTTCCAATGTAGGGGAATCTGTCCGTGATTCCAGTAACTTGGTCAACATTCTCATTTATAGGCTTTGATGGCACCATAGACCTCACCTTTATAGCCCTTTCCAAAATTGTAGTCTACAAATTTGTCATCAGTTCATGGATACAAGCTTCCCAGAGGCAGTGTCTGGTTTTGCTCATATTTGCACAGGGCAGTGCCTGGTACCTAGAGGAGGATCACAGATAATCATTTAATAAATGAATATTAAATTTATGAATGAACAAACTACTAAACTGGATTAAGTACATCTTTGGTGTAAAAGTATGTGCACTACGCTAGGCTTCCTCTTGAGCAAATTGAGAAAGAAAAATTCATACTATTGTCATGACTGTGTAAGAAATTCAGAGGTTTTCTGTATTTGTGGAAAGAACATGGCTGTAAAATGGCTGTGCACCCACTACCCCAATTCCGAATTTTCCACTATAACCCCAGACTCCCTGCAAAATCAAATAAGACTTCAAATCAAATCTAGCTCTAAATTGACAAAAAGAGGCTCTTCTTCAGTTCCACTGAGAATCAGGAGGCTCATGGCTTCTGAGTTGTCAGGGTCCCCGGGGACTCCTCCTCTGCCTTTTCCGCACCCATGAGCACAGGGCTCTATGGAAACTGGGCAGAGGCACGGGATAGTCTGATCAAAGGCATTGGGAAATGAAGGTGCACAAATAGAACACATTGGAAAGCCACTTACTCTAGAATTTTATCTTGCAGAAAACTTGAGGTTGTTGGAGACTGAGAAAACAGTGGGAGGGAAGATGAGGCTGTATAAACCACTACCACGACCTGCAGACACAGGAGCAGTGTGTTAGAAGAACATCAGGTAGCTGTTCGGAAGCAAATATTAGAAAATTTAAAGATGTCAACAAATTATTCTACAAGTTTAGGGCCGGGCATCATGGTTCACGCCTGTAATCCTAACATTCTGGGAGGCCAAGGCAGGAGGATAGCTTGAACTCAGGAGTTTGAGACCAGCTTGAGCAAGAACAGTACCTTGTCTCTACTAAAAATAGAAAAATTAGCCAGGTGGGTGATTGTGGCAGGTACCTATAGTCTCAGCTACTTGGGAGGCTGAAGCAGGTGGACAGCTTGAGCCCAGGAGTTTGTGGTTGCTGTGAGTCAGGCTAAAGCCACTCTACTCTAGCCTGGGAAATGGTGTCAGACTCTATCTCAAAAGAAAAAAATATTCTACAAATTCAAGCAGCCCCCATAAGAATCATAATAGGAAAAAAAAAAGAATCATAATAGGGAAGTTGTATGCTATGTTTGAATTCTGATATATAATTTGGATCTGTTAAAATTAGAATGTGTTCAGCGACTGAGCACTGGGGCAGAAGTTCAACTGGGCTGTAACTGGGCTCTGGCCCCTTTCTACTTGTGAGTCTTCTGCCAACTTGCTGAACCACGTAGCCTCAGTTTCCTCATTGTAAAATAAAGGTAGCATAATAGTGCCCACTTAATAGGATTGTTACAAGGAGGAGTAAATGAATTAATAGAGGAAAAGTACTCAGCACAGTGTCTGGCAGTAAACGCCAGTTATTACACGTAACAAAAAAAAAAAGGGAAGAGAAGTCAAATAAAATACATTACTTCATTTCCAAAGTAAATATCAAACTGAGTCTGAGTCTGTCAACAGGAAATGGTCCCGTATCCTAAATGCAACCAAAGTGCTTCAGGATCTGACCCTGGTTCCAGTGGTCTACCTCACGGTTGGCATAACTTGGCAAAAAGTGTATTATTTATGGTCAGGTCCAAGTGATGTTATCATGGTTTTAACATCCTTCATATTGAATATTGAACTGAAAGTATGGGGTGGGTGGGATGGGCATAGTTCTTGTTTATCTCCAAGACACACAGAGGCTCTGGATCCGTCCTCAGCAGGATGTGCGGGTCACACTTGTCCTTTTAGCGGAGATTATAACCCCAGGGATTCTCTGGGAACTTGCTGTTCTAATTTGTGAACACATACCTTAAGGGATCACTTTGAGATCCTTAGATATGCTTTACTATGTACATATCATGTGATCACACTGGCTGTTGTTCCCACCTTCCTTTCATAATCATCTCTGTTCCATTTTACCAAAAACAGAGACATTCACATCCTCCATCCGAATCTTAACTCAGAGCATTGACTCTGCATGTAGAAATCTCTAGATTTCAGAGAAACATTTTAAAGTATTATATTGTGATAACAAAGTTTTTTCTATATCAGGTGGCACCTAATTTTTTTTTTAATTTTATTGAATGGTAACTATGTACATTAATGCACTTCTGGGGTACAGTGTGGAGTTTTCACATGCAATCCAAAATACTTCCATCAAACTGATCAACACAGCCTTCATGTCATTTTCTCAGTTATAGTTTTAAAACATTCTGATTCTACTCTTAGAGAGTTTCACTTGTACCCCTGTAAGAT